>CM053272.1:72409117-72471966 GCA_028583415.1 Protea cynaroides | reverse complement strand
ACTCTTTCCTGTTTGGATTTGAGAAGAAGACATAACACATGAGGTACATTCGAATAGTCACATTTGGCATAATAGTGTTAGTCTTTAACAGTGCGAGGTGAAAATCGTAATGGAAACTTTAAATAAAAAAAATATCCTCAAAATTTTTTGGGCTTAGAATACTTGTCCGGTCGCAACATACCGGTTGCGGCACTGTAGAATATAGTGTGACCAGTATAGTCAGGCAGACAAACCTCTCGGACTTCCCGAGGGGTATCAATCGATGTACCGGTCACACCTCTGTATGGTATGGTGCGACTGGTATGTTCGATCGGTCAACACCTTGCTGTGGCCGAGAGGTACCAATTGCAGGTACCTAGGGGTACCGGTCGACTGGTATAGGGCAAAACCGTCAACCGTTATGCCCTGAAAGACTTTAAAATCATGATTTTTTTACTCTTTTCCTCATTTTCTTCTTTCCATTCACTCCGGTGGCGATTTCTCTTTGACTTGGTGAGTTGCTACAGTCCGATCAGTGCTTGTAGAAGCGATTCTTCTCTTAAAGGAGTCATGTACAACCTCTCCAAGTAAGTTCTTTCCTTCCTCTTTCTCTTTTACATCGTTTCTTCATGGTTTCTTGTCCAAAAACTAGGTTTTCCTAGATTTAGAAGATTCTAACCGTAGAAACTCTTTTTCTTCGGCTTAGAAATAGTTTTGGGACTCCTATGAACAAAAAAGATTTCTTCTACCATATATGGTAGAACCTCAAATTTCGATTTCTTCTACCATATGGTTTTCTCAAAATCGAAATTTTTAGATTTTTGACCTAAGTTTTGGCCAAAAATCAATTTTTATTGTAATTATTGAATTTCTTGCTTGTTTAATGATCGTTTGGTCTCTATATGTTGCTAAATTGTTACATAAGTCCTTTTCCCCAGATTTTGGGTGAGTTCGAGGCCTTTGCTTGAAATATTGTCATTATGCTACCGAAATTTTGAAAATTTTTGACTAATTTTCATTGTTTTATTTTGTTTTGTAGTCAAACAATGTCTCGACATCGAGGTGCTGGTAAGCATGCGTATGCTCTGGGCATGAACAGTCCACACCCACCGGTTCCACAGTTTGATGAGTAGTTGTTTCGTTTGGCGGCAGCACAGGCCCGTTTTCCATGGTTCGAAGAGAAGAACATAGAATCTGGGCGCTGCGTAAACCTGGAGCAACTACAACGATTTGATGTTGAAGTAGCCTTTGGTGCACTTGGGTGGTTATCAGTTATCACCTATAAATGACTATCCTAACCTGGTCAAGCACTTCTGTGCTAACCTGGAGGTCGAAGGGGATGTTAATGATTTCAGAGCCACGGTAGGGACCTCCACCTCACCAACTTTGTTAAGGGTGTTCCCATATCATTCAACACTCACCAGCTTGCTAATCTCTTTGGGATTCCTAATGATGGTGATTTGGTTTACTGCACTCTCAAAATGAAGGGCTTCCTTACTAATGATTTGCGCTAGGAGGTTTTAGAGCAGATCCTTAACCCGGGGGCACCCATGAAAGCTACCAGTTTGAGACCTCTCCCTCGAGTCTATTGCCGCATCATCCAGCATGATATTGTTCCTCAGAGCTGCCACTACAGTGAGTTATCTAAGCTCACCCAGTACCTGACTTATTGTGTCTGCACTAGGGAGCAATTTTGTCTTCCTTATATTATCATCAAGACTATGCGTCAGGCTACCATGCCTGACCAGATAAGCAACCTTCCGTATGGTCGGCTTATCACTACACTCCAACAGCGCCTACGAGTGGACATGAGGGATGAGATTACGGTTGAGGACACCATGACATTAGACATTAACTGGGATGCCATTGTCGGGATGAAGATGGATAACCTACCGATCAGTGATGAGGAGTTAGAGGCTCGTCCTCGTCCGCTTAGGAGGGTAGCCGCAGCGGGAGCAGCAGCAGCAGCAGCCCATGCAGCTTATGCAGAAGAGGTAGAGGGTGATGATGATGAACAAATGGAGGACATTCCTGCACCGTAACCGCAGCCTATACTTGCAGCAAGACCATCCTAGCCTCCTCCCAATACCATGATGGGTATGTTTATGGAGATTCAGGATACCCAGTGCGAAATGAACCGTGACCTAGGGCGCCTCTCTCACAGCCTCAGAGTCACGTAGGAACAGGTACACTGGCTCAGGGTCGCATATGAGCGTGACTATGATATTATTGACCCTATTCCTCCGATGCCCCCCACCCCATGATACATCACCTTATATTTCTCTCCTTCACAATACATTGACTTTTATAACAGGGTAACTGTCCAGTTTGTGGACTGTAACCTGTAGCACAGTTAACTTTTTACTCTTGGAATGTTTTATGCTTTATTCTTTGATACGATTTTTCTTCTTACTTGTTATTGAAATTTATGATCATTCTTGCTTGTTATTATGGTCTCCTAACTAAAGCATGTCTGTTTATTAGGTTTTCACTTTTAATATAGTACATTTTGCTCTTTAGTATTTAGTCTCAGGCATCATACAAGTGCTTAAGGCGTGTTTTTATTAAGGCTTTTAATTTTTTCCTATCTCAGTTCATTGACTCATTCAAGTGCATGTATGGTCTGTTGGACAGAGCCTAGGAGCTCTGATACCAAGTTGTCACACCCTAATTCTGGCTAAACTAGAAGTGTGAGTGAAGCATTACTAAACCAATAGTTCACACCAGGATCTCAATAAGATCGTGTCCACTAACACAAACCATTGCACATAACCACAATCAGAATATAAATAAATACAGCAAAAGTCTTAAATTAAATGAATTGAGTTCTACATTGTAAGTATAGTAACCAATTATTTTTCACACCAAAATGTAAATAAAATATCTTTATACAATTTATGAATCCAACTGAAATAAAATAAAATAAATTAAAACCATCCTAGAGGTACACGCAGTATGGGCACTCGCATGAAGCATCATGTTCGTCCTCCCCTGCTTGCACTTCCAGGGTAGCAACTCCTCCATATACTGGTTTAGGTCTGATTCCCTTACCTAACCCTTGATTGCTAGCTTGTTCCGCATCACAGAATCCAAACTCACTATCACAAGGTCTTACATGATGTTAGGGTTGAATTAGAATTAGTTTCTTAGGATTTACGTTAGTCAAAAAACCAACTGGATCAAAATATACCCCTCACAGTGTATACCGGTCATAGGTACCAGTCGCTGCACTGTGGGGCAAGGTGCGAACGGTATGATCGATCGGTCCCCCATAGACCAGCTCCCAAGAGGTACCAGTTGTAGTACCGGTCGCATATGGTGCGACAGGTATGGTCGACCCGTGTGCCTCCGGAAAACCACCAACTTGGTGTTTGCCTTCCGTCGGTCACCTCCTATTGGTTCTAGGGTTTCTCCTATGCATTCTAGGCTTGAGCAACGAGTTAGAGTTGTTTCATGTTCCATTCAAATCCTAGTTTTGATGATCCTTAGCCTAGAATGCGAATCTAGGGCTCATCAACTGTATTAGGGTTTGACGAAAAATTTAATGGTTTTAGATCAATACCTCACCTTGCATGGTATTGATCAATTCATGATTAATCATCTATAACACTTAACTTAGAGGAAATTTCAAGCACTTACTGTTGGTTCGCAACTGTGGTGTTCTTCGTCCAACAACGGCTCCTCTCCCACCTTTCTTAGCTCCTTCTCCTTCTTTGATCTCTTTCTCCTCTCTAGGGTTTGTGAGGATCAATCAAGGAGTTTTAAGGAGGTTAAAGGGTCCTTAAATAGACTAAGATAGATTTTAGGAAGTTTTCCTACGTTAGGAAAGTCCCTAGGCTCGATATTTTGAAAGCGGGACCCATAGAGATCCGTTTCCAGATCTGACCAGTCTACCCACGTAGACATACCGATCGACCGGTACCATAGACTGGTATGAAAAATATCATACTTTTAGGTCCATTTTCATACCTGGTTGTCATCTACTCGTCCCGTCTGCCCCGGTGATGATTAGAAGACCTGTTACGACATAAATTAAAGGTTTAGATCGGGTTCATGGAGTGCGGGTCTTATAGATGCCTTAAGCAAAAAGTGGGCATCAAAACTTGAGGCAGGACCTAGTACAAACATTGCATTGTGTGCTACAACCCCGGGCTCAATAGAGAATAATGAAGAACATATATTAGAGACTGCAGAAGATCCAGTGAAATAGGGCTTGATTTATAAGTTCAAATTGATGTTCGCAGCCTTGAAGATCTCACCAGACCTAATAGATGAGGTAAAAGTAGCAATCCTATAGGATCCACACCTCAAGACTGTGCAAGAAGATCTAGAGAAGGGTAAAAGCAACCCTGACTTCACCTTGGGTTCAGACAAGATCCTCAGGTATCGTGGACGATTATGTATACCCAAGAGTAAGAACTCAAATATTAGAAATAGAATTATGATAAAAGCTCATTATACCCCATATTTGGTACAATCAGGAAGCACCAAGATGTACCATGATTTAAAAAGATTATATTGGTGGAGGGGTATGAAAGCAGATGTAGCTCGATTCGTATTTCAAAGTCTAACTGCCAGCAAGTGAAGGCAGAGAGACAAAGACCTGCAGGTTTGCTACAACCACTACCGGAGCTAGCATGGAAGTGGGATTGTATCACACTGGATTTCGTAACTAGCCTATCCTTGACACCAAGGTCAGTGTATGCCATGTGGGTGATAGTCGATCGACTTACCAAGACAGCTCATTTCATCATGTCAGACCTCAGTACACCATGGACAAGCTAGCCATGCTATATGTGGATAATATAGTCAGACTTCACGATGTCCCAGAGAGTATAGTATCTTAAGATCCCCGTTTTACATCAAAGTTCTGGGAAGGATTACAGAAAGCCATGGGAACCAAGTTAAGTTTAGCACAGTTTTTCATCCTCAGATAGATGGGCAGTCAGAAAGAGCTATTCAAATCTTAGAGGATTTGCTCTGAGCGTGTGCCCTAGATTTCGAAGGAGCTTGGGACGAGAAGCTATCGCTCATCGAGTTTACTTATAACAATAGTTACCAGGCTACGATCCAGATGGCTCCATATGAGGCACTCTATGGGAATAAATGTCATACACCTCTGTTATGGAATGAGGTGGGAGAGAGAAGGATTGTAGGACCGCAGTTCGTAGAAGAAACTTGTCATGCGATTGATCAAATTAAGGAAAGAGTGAAGACAGTTCAAGTTCGAAAAAAGCACTACGCAAATAACCAACGTCAAGATCTAGAGTTTGCAGTGGGTAATAAGGTGTTTTTGAAGATATCACCTATGCGAGGTCTGAAAAGGTTCGGTAAGAAGGGGAAGCTATGCCCCAGGTATGTGGGACCATACGAGATATTGACCAGACATGGTAATGTGGCATATCAACTGGCTCGACCACCATCCATGTCAAACATTCATGATGTGTTCCATGTTTCCTTACTGTAGAAGTATGTCTGGGATCCATCGCACATCTTGACAGCAGACCCACCAGAATTGACAGAGGATTTGACATTTAAAGTGGTACATGTAATGCTCACAAGTCGAAAGGTACAACACCGCCGAAGCAAAGATATCCATTATGTGAAAGTGCATTGGAAAAGCCAAGATGTAGAAGAAATCACTTGGGAGAAGGAGAATGCAATGCGAAAGGAGTATCCTAACCTTTTCAATGAACAAGGTACGTGCAAATTTCGAGGCCCAAATTTCTTTTAAGGGAAGGGGAGTTGTGGGACCTACATGAAAATTTCGGGGATGAAATTTCTTTTAAGGGTGGGGGAGTTGTAAGTGTAAGACCCGCATGCCACGAACCCAGTCTAACCTTACATTTCATGTCGTGACCAGTATACATATCATGGTCGAGCCAAGTACACCAAGTGCATGAAGAAACCCAAGACCCAATATGAAATTTAACTCAAAAACAATCAAAAGAGGGTAGGGTCTCATGCCTAAACAGGTAGGGTCGACCCCACATCAACAGAAGTCCAACCCATGACCTTTTGGTCGTGGGGTCGCATGGGTCTCTCGGATTATGCGACCCTAGCATCGACCCTAGGAAAACAGCATGAACAGAAAATTAAGAAACTTTCCTAATTTCAAAGGGGACCTTTCCTAAACTCAATGGGACTTATTTTGAGAGTTTTTCCTCTATAAATAGGACGTACCTAAGCCTCTTTCACTCTTTTTTGAAACCCTAATTGAAAGTGAGAGAAAGAGAAGAGAAGGAGGAGAAGGAAAAGAGAAGGAGAATTAAAGAAGAAGACCAAGGAGGAGGAAATTCAGAGAAAACTCTGAATCTCAGCAAAACTAAGGTATGTATATATTCTTCATGATTTATTTAAGAGCCTAGAATGGTTCATTAAGAGGGTAGGATCTAGGAGAAACCCAAATCATCCATCCATGGATAAATTCCAATGGAATCCATGGAGGAAATCATTGTAAACAAAGTAAAGTGTGTAGCTAGGAGTTTTAAGCCATAGAACAATCATAGAATGGACTATAGCAGTAAGCCAAAGGACCCAAACATGAAAGAATGGATTGTAAGATGAAAGGTCGACTCAAACTACGTGCAGTCGCACGTAGGGTCAATTGGTAACCAACCCTATCAGACCACAGGATCGACCCCAAGCTCTCAGGAAGTCCAGGGAAGCTATGGTTACACCTAGGGTCGATGGATAACCGACCCTATGATCGACCCTACCCCTGGGGTCGCAGAAAGCTGCTACCCTACCTGCGACCCTAGTAGTACAGCAAGCTTAAAACTGTTGGAATTAATTCTAATTAAAATCTATCAACTTGTTAGGTTTTCCTAGTGATATAAAAGTGATTCTTAAAGCTTGAAAGAGGATCTACACTCAAGCAAAGGTGAGGGAACAAGACCTAAACTAATTGGCTAATAATAAACTGTTTTCGTTTATTGAGTCTAATACCATGTATGATTCTATGAGTGTATGATTGTAATGTGCATATCACATGTCATCTACTATTCTTGTTATTACTGTTCATGCATATTTAATTCTATTTATTTACAACATGATGATGATGATGATGCTAGGAATAGACATGTGAATGTTTGTGTGTGGTTAGTGTACTTGATGTGAGTGGGGCATCAGGGGAAGTGTGATGCAGTGTGGTCCAAAGCACTTTAGCCCTATCTCTACTCAAGTCTTGTCCAGTTACATCGTCGTATCGCCATTACCTTAGCAGAACTATTACGTCATAGGGCATCAGGGGAGGTGGTCTCGGACCGTGTAGTCTCTGACTCTACCAGGGGGCCTTAGCTCTATCTCTATAGACGTATTGAGGGATGCTGGGGTGAGGCCTTGGATACACTGTTTGACATTAGGATTGGTTAGTTGCGAGCCCAGTTTGCAAGCCCTTGCCAATAGGGACTTAAGTATTGGTATGGGTAGAGCATCAGGGGAAGTGTGATGCGGTGCAGTCCTAAGCACTTTAGCTCTATCTCTATTCCATGGTGGGTGCATGTGGGGGCGGCAATGGTGTTTGATCCAATGAGCAGTTCCACACACTCATGTATAGAGGTGCGGCGGCCTCCAAACCTTTTTATAGCACATGCATATGTTTGTTGCATTGTTTTGTTTTCTCACTGAGCTCAAGTTGGAGAGCTGACCCTCGTGCCCACAAATCTTTTAGTTTCTGATGTTGTAGGTATTACGGTTGAAGATTATGTCAATAAGCCAACAAGTAAACGGGTGGCGGCTATGATGAGCAAGCTATGGAGGACTATTGTGATTCGTCAAGCTAGCGTTTCAACTATGGATATGCTTAATGTATTAAATTTCCATATTTGGATATTGTAATAGGTATTAAATTATGTTTTGATTACTTGGAGATAAATAGAATATTAATTATTTATCATGACTAGACCTCAGTTCATTATCTATAAGACTTCCGCTATTTACTTTATTACCTCTAATTAATGTGGAATGTATTTTGGCTTAACAAAGTGGGAATAGCCTATACGAGATCCTGGTTGAACCTTTGGTTTATTAGCGGTTCATCACACCATTCTGGTTGGTACAGAATTGGGGTGTGACAACTTGTTATCAGAGCTCTCAAGCCTTTCCCATGAAACCTGAATACTTCCACTAGAGTCCATGAACTGAGTTAGGATAAATTAAAAGCTTTATTACAAACACACCATAAGCACCTGTGTTGGTTGAGACAGAACTTAAACAAGACAATAATGTACACATTAAAGCTGGAACCATATATATACATAAACAGAAAGAGAAAATTCAAAACTTATCCTGATAAATGAATAATAGAGGGTATGATCTATAGGTCGGACAGTTATCTAAGTATACAAAGGATATAGTACAGTAAGAAAAAGGAAGCATCTGTAAAGCAGAAAAGTTGGAATACCGAGTTGGTACTCACAAGATGTGAAACTCGATGAATGATTGGGAAAGGAGAAAAATGGCTAGTAATGCCTAAATTCCTTGCAAAGGTAAAAGGGAAGGAGCTTAGGCTAAATCCAACAGAGAAAAGAGAACAATGGCCATAGACCATAAATGAGAGTAACTATAAAAGAAGATAAAGCTTAACTTATGGGCGATGTGGAGACTCAGAGAGAGATCCACCACACGCTGATCCATTGGCCGCTGAGCATTACGAAGATGTTGCAACTTGACGCCACCACTATCTGGGTCGAGAACGGGTAGTGAAAACTCATCTGAGTAGATGCTAAATAATGATAATCAGATTGGGGCAAATCAAAGGAGGTGAACAACCAGGCCACTCTAGCCAATCACCTGGACTACCAAGTGCTTTGGCTACGGTTGTAATAAACTTGGCCCAATAAAATACAAGAGCAACAACAGATGAGACCGACTATGCAAGTTGTCATGGAAATCACTATCTAAGTTGCCAATACTATACCAACACCTCTGAGTCAAACCAAGCACGGTACCGATTGGTAGCAACACTGTACCCCCAGCATCTGTTAGCTATAACACAGTGCCTACCATAAAGTAAGTCCTAGTAACGCACACCCCAGTGCGAAAGCTTGGTACACAACAAGTAGTGTATCAAGGTGGTGACCTTTATCAGCCACCGATATATGGGATAACTGCATCATGGCAGAATGATCTAACAAGGATTGAGAAATATTTTCTGAAGATGAAGCCTCAAACGTTTTCAGCAAAGGATCAAATTTATATAGGATGCGGTGCATTATGGACTTACTCTTATGATTATAGAGGATGTACATACCTGATTTTAATTTCTCGTGTCTTGACAGGATGCCTTCTTGATTCACCCTGTCAATTGGAGTTATAGATATTGTTTCTTTAGTATTAGTCCTAATTATACCAACCTAACCCACTCTCATGATCGACAACATGAACAGATATATGAACTGAATGAACAGTTAAATGTTTCATCATGTTGAGCATACATCTGCTGATTATTACCTGATTTACTGATGTACGAAAACTTTCTCCAGATTTATTCTTATAGTGCCTTGACCAATGGCATTATATACTTGATACAACCTATAACCAGGAGGCTAAGAACTGTAAAACCTCTATTTCCATGTATTTGGACCACCGTGCAACTTGACAATCTTTTAATGCCGGTTGGATTACCACAGATTTACACCTGATCTTTAAACCTAAGTTTACTAGATAAAGCAAGTGTTCGTCATTATACTAAATTGAAAGAAGGAAATGAATTGTTTTTGGATAAACATTCTGATTCATTCATCCCCTGACCTTTGTTGATAAAGATGTTTAGTGAATAAGGAATTATGGGAAGTAAGATGATTAAATTCAGATTTGATTCTATAGCCAAGGAACCTCAGATGAAGAAATGGAGGATCTGTTTCGAGATTGCTGAATGGATGGATACGAGTCATGTCTATAAAAGAGTACATGAGCAAAGAGTGAAAACTATCAAGAGTAATTAAGAAAGAGTAGATTGTACTCAAGTAAAGTTAAAGATGGTTATATCGGTATAGAGTTTGACAAGGAAGAAGGTTTCTAAAATCATATCTAAGAGTAGATAGAAGGATGAAATTGACAATGGTGACATTGATAGTATCCAGATTAGTACAAGTAACACTGAGTTATGCCCAATGTCGAGTGAGATGATTAAGAAAAGACCAAAACAGTTTGGTAGAATTAATAAAATTTTGAGCATATACCCTAATGCTTAGACTTGGGATATGTAATGAGTAAATAGTCAAAAGATGCTTTTTGAGATATATGATAGAATGATAAAAGAAGGTATAAGCTAATGAACTTTTTGGGATATATGAGATTTTAAGCAATAGTCTTTGAAAAACTAAGAGATGAAGGAACTAGACAAGCTCTTAAGACCTTTATACCAGATTTGCTAGTTCAAACCCTTTGGACTAGATGTTGTTTTGGATGAGTGTTATTAACAATGTTCGAATCATATGGATGGACAAAATTTTGATGCAACCTAAATCGACTTGAGATGACAGACTTTGACGTCATCTTGGGAATAGACGGGTTGTCTCAACACTCTACAAAGTTTTCTTGTGCATAGAAGAAGTTTTCATTCAAGAATAAAGATGGCATATAATTGAGTTATATTGGAGACATGTTGCCTAAGAAGAAAAGCTGATCCTCTCTATGCTAAAGGCAAAGAGATGCTTTGAAGAGAAAGAAGTTGGATATAGGGTATCTGTGGTATACGTTACCAAAGAAGCACCACAGATGGAAGATATTGATGTGATGTATAAATTTCCAATGTGTTTCCAGAAGACTTACCTGGGTTACCATCTGATCATGCGACCGAGTTATCATCGACTTGTTACTAAGGACGATACTTATGTCGAAGGCACATATAGAGTAGTTCCTATGTAGTTGAAGGGATTGAGACTCAACTACGGGAGTTATTAGACAAGGGTTCTAATCGGTTAAGTATCGTATCACAGGGAGCACCAATGCAATTCATGAAGAAGAAGGATGGTAACGTCAGATTATGTATAGACTACCGGGAACTAAACAAGCTCACAATCAAGAATCAATAATTACTACCTCAGATCGATGACTTGTTTAAACAGTTGCAAGGAGCAAAGGTATTTTCTAAGATTGATCTTCAGTCAAGATATCATCAGTTGAATAATTTGGATAGCGATATCTCAAAAATAGTTTTTAGAATCAAGATTGGACATTGTGAGTTCCTGATTATGATGTTTGAATTAACCAATGCCCTTACATTTTATGGAACCGATGAACTGCGTGTTTCATGACATGTTGGACACATCGGTCGTTGTTTTCATAGATGATATTTTGGTTTATTCCAAGAATGAAGCAACTCATACAATGGATCTTAGAGCAGCTTCACAACAACTGAGGAGGGAAAAGCTTTATGCCAAGTCCAAGAAATAGGAGACATGATTAAACAAAGTGATCTTCTTATATCACGTAGCATCATAAAAAGGGATTAAAGTGGACCCTATTAAGAAAAAGTAATCATATGGTGAGAAACACCTAAAGAATATTGCAAAGATCAGAAGTTTCTTGGGTTTAGCTGGTTATTTCAGACGATTTGTAGAGGACTACTCTAAGATCGCAAAACCTCTTGCCAAGCTAACCAGGAAGGGAGAGGAGTTTAATTAGACTGACAAGTGTGAAGAATGTTTCCAAACTCTAAAAAACAAGGTTGATATCAGCTTCCATCTTGATCGTTCCGGTACTAGGGAAACCTTTTACCCTATACATCGAAGCTTTCGGATTGGATCTAGGATGCGGGATGATGCAAGGTAAATAAGTGATTGCATATGCTTCAAGAAAACTGAAGGAGCATTAAAAGAATTACCCTACTCATGACTTAGAATTTTCGGTGATGAATTATGCAATCATGACTTGGAGACATTATCTATACGGAGAAGAATTTAGATTAAATGGGAACACAAGAGTTTTATTTATCTCTTCATCAGGAAGAGTTGAACATGAGGATAAGAAAATGGCTGAAATTGCCCAAGGATTTAGACTGTGATATTGAGTGTCACCCGAGCAAGGCTAACGTAGTAGCTAAGGCCTTAAAGAAAAAGAGAATTATGAAGTCCAAGGAAGGACCCAGTATGAATGTTGCCTTATGTTTCGCAGCAATAGATCTAGATTGGGAAGGAGAGTAATATATAATAGAAACTCGTGATGATCTAATTGAGTGAGAACTTATGGATGAATTTATGGGGCAATAGTTCCTCGCTTGCGTTCACAACATTAAAGATTATCTCTGAATTGATAGATGAAGTAAAGGTAGTAATTTTGTTAGATCTATATCTAAGAGCGGGGTAAGAAGATTTAGAGAAGGAAAAACCTAACCCTGACTTACTTTGGATGTGGAGACGGTACTCAGATGCAGAGGTAGATTCTGAATACCTGAAGATAAAGGCTCAAATATCTTAAAGAGGATAATGATAAGAGTCCATTGTACTCAATATTCAGGACATCCTAGAGTATCAATATGTATCATGACCTGAAGATATTGTACTGGTAAAGAGGAATGATAACAGATGTGGCTTAATGCGTGTTCCAGTGTCTGAATTATCAGCAAGTAAAGGCTGAAAGACAAAGACCAACATGGCTTACTACAACAACCATCAGAGCCAGTCTGGAAATGAAACTGCATTACAATGAACTATGTCACTGATTTGCCACTGACTCCCAGATCGGTTGACGTAGTTTGGGTGATTGTTGATCACCTTAGGAAGATAACTCATTCCATTGCTATACGACCTCGGTATGCTTTGGAGCGGCTAACTAAGCTATATGTAGATTGAATTTACTACCAAGCTACCATGAAATGTTACCTATAAAGCATGGTACGGTAGAAATGTCAAATTCCTCTACTTTGGAATAAATTTGGTGAATGAAGAATTTTAAGACCGGAGTCTATTGTAGAAACCTGTCGAGTGGCAGACAAGATCAAAGAAAAAGGGCCAAGGCAGCTCAGGATTGTTAGAAGAGATGCCAAGACCTCGAGTTTGCCATAAGTGACAAAGTGTTCTTGAAGATATCACTTATGCATGGATTAAAAACAATTCAATGAAAAGGGAAAGTTGTATCCGATATATGTTTTTTACCTCATAAAATTTGGAGAGACGTAGAAAAGTTGTATATCAACTAGCGTTACCGCTGTCCATGTCTAGTGTGCATGACGTATTTCACGTGTCTCTATTGAAGAAGTACATTGGAGATCCATATCAAAGGTATTGACCACGGATCCACTGGATTAGATAGAAGATTTAACCATTGAAGTAGTACCAGCCTAGTTCACTGGTTGAAAGGTACAATATCTCCAAAGCTGAGATAATTATTATATGAAGGTAACCTAGCGAAGACAAGACGTGGAGAAGATTACATGGGAGGAAGAAGATGCAATGTGGAAACAAAATTCCCACCTATTGACTCCAAAGTAAATTTAAATTTTGAGGACAAAATTTATTTTAAGGAGGGGGGAGTTGTAAGATCCGTACGTTCAAATTTCGAGGATGATATTTCTTTTAAGGGTGGTGCAGTTGTAAGACCCGCACGCCACGAACCCGGTCTAACCATACATTTTGTGTCGTGACCAGTATACATATCATGGTCGAGCCAAGTGGACCAAGTGGACCAAGTGCGTGAAGAAACCCAAGACCCAATATGAAATTTAACTCAAAAACAGTCAAAATGAGGGTAGGGTCTCAGGCCTAAACAGGTAGGGACGACCCCACCTCAACAAAAGTCCAACCCATGACTTTTTGGTTGTGGGGTCGCATGGGTCTCTCAGATTATGTGACCCTAGCATCGACCCTAGGAAAACAGCACGAACCAAAAATTAAGAAACTTTCCTAATTTCAAAGGGGACCTTTCCGAAACTCAATGGGACTTATTTTGGGAGGTTTTTCTCTATAAATAGGACGTCCCTAAGCCTCTTTCACTCCTTTTTGAAACCCTAATTGAAAGTGAGAGAAAAAGAAGAGAAGGAAGAGAAGGAGAAGAGAAGGAGAATTGAAGAAGAAGACCAAGGAGGAGGAAATTCAGATAAAACTCTGAATCTCAGTAAAACTAAGGTATGAATACATTCTCCATGATTTATTTAAGAGCCTAGAATGGTTCATGAAGAGGGTAGGATCTAGGAGAAACCCAAATCATCCATCTATGGATAAATTCCAATGGAATCCATGGAGGAAATCATTATAAACAAAGTAAAGTGTGTAGCTTGGAGTTTTGAGCCATAGAACAATCATAGAATGGACTATAGCAGTAAGCCAAAGGACCCAAACATGAAAGAATAGACTGTAGGATGAAAGGTCGACTCAAACTATGTGTGGTCGCACGTAGGGTCGATTGGTAACCGACACTATCAGACCACAGGATCGACCCCAAGCTCTCGGGAAGTCTAGGGAATCTATGGTCACACCTAGGGTCGAAGATAACCGACCCTATGATCGACCCTACCCCTGGGGTCGCAGAAAGCTGCTACCCTACCTGCAACCTAACCTGCGACCCTAGCAGTACAGCAAGCTTAAAACTGTTGGAATTAATTCTAATTAAAATCTATCGACTTGTTAGGTTTTCCTAGTGATATAAAAGTGATTCTTAAACCTTGAAAGAGGATCTACACTCAAGCAAAGGTGAGGAAACAAGACCTAAACTAATTGGCTAATAATAAACTGTTTTCGTTTATTGAATCAAATACCATGTATGATTCTATGAGTGTATGATTGTAATGTGCATATCACATGTCATCTACTATTCATGTTATTACTGTTCATGCATATTTAATTCTATTTATTTACAACATGATGATGATGATGATGCTAGGAATAAGCATGTGAATGTTTGTGTGTGGTTAGTATACTTGATGCGAGTGGGGCATCAGGGGAAGTGTGATGCGGTGCGGTCCTAAGCACTTTACCCCTATCTCTACTCAAGTCTTGTCCACTTACATCGTCGTATCGCCATTATCTTAGCAGAACTATTACGTCGTAGGGCATCAGGGGAGGTGGTCTCGGACCGTGTAGTCTTGACTCTACCGGAGGGCCTTAGCTCTATCTCTATGGACGTATTGAGGGATGCTGGGGTGAGGCCTTGGATACACTGTTTGACATTAGGATTGGTTAGTTGCGAGCCCAGTTTGCAAGCCCTCGCCAATAGGGGCTAACGTGTTGGTATGGGTAGAGCATCAAGGGAAGTATGATGCGGTGCGGTCCTAAGCACTTTAGCTCTATCTCTATTCCATGGTGGGTGCATGTAGGGGCAGCAATGGTGTTTGATCCGTTGAGCGGTTCCACACACTCGTGTATAGAGGTGTGGTGGCCTCCAAACCTTTCTTTAGCACATTGCAAACTTATATACAAGACCAAAGATATGAATTGAATGCATGCATATGTTTGTTGCTTGTTTTGCTTTGTCACTGAGCTCAAGTTGGAGAGCTGACCCTCGTGCGCATAAATCTTTTAGTTTCTGATGTTGCAGGTATTACGGTTAAAGATTATGTCAACAAGCCAACATGTAAACAGGTGGCGGCTATAATGAGCAAGCTATGGAGGACTATTGTGATTCGTCAAGCTAGCGTTTCAACTATGGATACGCTTAGTGTTTAATTTGCATATTTGGATATTATAATAGGTATTAAATTATGTTTTGGTTACTTGGAGATAAATAGAATATTAATTATTTATCATGACTAGACTTCAGTTCATTATCTGTAAGACTTCCGCTATTTATTTTATTACCTCTGATTAATGTGGAATGTGTTTTGGTTTAACAAAGTGGGAACGGCCTATACGAGATCCTGGTTGAACCATTGGTTTATTAGCGGTTCGTCACACCATTCTGGTTGATGAAGAATTGGGTGTGACAGTAAGACCCGCACTCCATAAACCTAATCTAAACCTCTATTTCATGTCATAACAGGTTTTCCAATCATAATCGGACCAGACGGGATGAGCGGATGACAATCAGGTATGAAAGTAGACACAAATTTAGGATAATTATCATACCAGTCTCATCATACCAGTTTATATACCGGTTGATCGATATGTCTGCGCGGGTAGACTAGTTAGATCTGAAAAAGGATCTCTGTGGGTCCCACTTGCCAAATCTCGAGCCTAGAGACTTTTCTAAGGTAGGGAAACTTTCTAAACTCCAACTTAGCCTATTTAAGGACCCTTAAACCTCCTAAAACCTCTTTGATGATTCTTACAAACCCTAGAGAGGAAAAGGAGATCCGAAGAAAAGGAGGAGCTAAGAAAGGTGGGAGAGGAGCCTCTGTTGGACGAAGAACACCAAAGTTCGTGAACCAACGGTAAGTGCCTGTACTTTCTCTAGGTTAAGGTTTGTAAATGATTGATCAATACCATGCAAGGCTAGGTATTGATCTAAAATCCCTTAAATTGTCATTAAACCCTAATTGTTCGTTAAACCCCTAGATTCAAATTCTAGGCAATGAATCTTAAGAACTAGGACTTGAATGGAACATAAAACAACCCTAACTCATTGCTCAAGCCTAGAATGCATAAGAACCCTAACAGCCGCAATGGGTGATCGACGAAAGGCGAACACCAAGTTGGTGGTCTTCCGGAGGCATATCGATCGACTATACTTGTTGCACAATGTGCTGTGACCGGTACCTCTCGGGAGCTGGTCATTGGGGGACCGGTCGACCATACCGATCGCACCTTTCCCCACAGTGATACGACCGGTACCTGCGACCGGTATGCACCGAGAGGGGCATGTGATAGCAAGTTTGGACACTGTAACGTGGAACAAGCTAGCAATCAGGCATCAGGTAAGGGAATCGGACTCAAACCCTAATTAACTAATAACTATAAAACATTGTTAATAACTATTGTTCTATGGAGTGTTGCTTGCACATATTCACATGTCATCTTTACTTTCGGTTATTATATTATTCATGCATACTCGCTATGCTAGGATGTGATTGTTAGGCATGTGATTGTTTTCATTGGTGTATGAAATGGGAAGGACCTAGGGTCTTGGATCATTCCTCATAGTAGCACCTTTTCATATCGCTACTTTCTTAGCATGCTTGGTGTGGGTAGGGTATCAAGGGGAGGACGTGGCACTGTGGTCTCCAACCTGGACACAAGACTCTAGCCCTATCTCTATGCCGCAGGAAGCTGTACTGGGATAGGACCTACTATGATGACATAAAAGATTGGTTAGTTGCGAGCCCAATTTGCAAGCCCTCATCAACAGGGGCTTACGTACTGGTATGGGTAGGGCATCAGGGGAAGTGTTGGCGATATGTGATCCGGACACTTTAGCTCTATCCCTATTCCATGGTGGGTGCATGTGGGATGACAGTGGTGTTTGATCCATTGGGCGGATTCACGCACTCGTGTATAGAGGTGTGATAGCCGCCAATCCTTTCTATAGCACATTACAAACTTAAAATCAAACCATAATGTGAATGTGATTCATGCATGTTGATGAACACATTTTATGTGTGAATTTAGGGCATAAAATGTACATCTCTTATTCTATTTATGATGCTTTTCGGGTAGTTAATTTTGATTTTATCTTTGTTGGGTATAGGTAAAAGAATGGAGAAATTTGAGCTTGAAAAAATCATTTTATGAATTTTTGGTGATCCTGTCCAGTTAACTCACCTAGTCAACTCAGCAGCCAGGCAGAAGATGAATTTTATGAAGAGAGCCACGAATTTTGTGTATAAGATCAGCCTTGGACCAAGTCAAAGAGTAGCCCAATCTCATGTGAAAGATTCTATTCTCTTAAGAAAATATTCCTTGGTTATTTGGAATCAAATTTACAAGATTGGCATGGCATGGAAGAATGGAAAGCTCCATTCGATTATGAAAGTTTTCAAGAAGAGATAATGATGTTAAAGATATAAAGAGTTGGTGCAAGATTTTTTCTAATCAAGAATCGTCCACATACAATGAACTTACAATATTGGAATTTGGTTACCAAAATTATCTCCACAAAATCTCTTGTAATCCAATTGTAAAGATTGATTGTGATCTTTACTCACTTGTATATATATGTGATGCTCAGTAATAGAAAATCATCCAAGAATTTTATTATGAGTTTTTTTTTAGTTTTGAGAATTTATGAGAGAGTTTGAGATTCTTAGTTTTTTCTTTTCAAGTTGTGTTCTTCTTGCTTAAGTTTATTTTTATTTATTTTTTTTAAGTTTTAATTTCAGATTTAGAACTCTATAGTAGGGTAGATAAATATAGGTTGTACCCCATTACTAATTTAATTTAGGGGAGAAATCTCCCTTTGTAATTGTTTGCATATCACCTTGGAGTGACAACAAGACGACGAGCAACGATAGAGAAATCTTCTATCGAGATAAGTTTTTCTTATATTCTTTTACTTTTAATTTCGTTCTTTTCTTGCAATAGATCTGTGTTACTTTATGGTTAGTGGTTTCGTAAATTTTCATACCGTTATGATTGGCTATTATTATTTTTATTGCTTGATTAAATTTTATTTGAAGCGATTAGGGTGTTAATTCAATCAAATCCCTTTGGTACGCTTTGCCTTATTTAAGTTAGGATAATAGCGATTCCTCCCTAAGATCGACCCATTACTGCACGATACTGTGCACTTGCGGTTACATACATATTTAATTCACATCAAGTTTTTGGCGCCGTTGCCGGGGAGGCAAGCCGTCATTTTTCCTATTTTAAATAGTTCAAAGTGATTTAAAAAAAAATGCAAACAAATTTTCATTGAGTTCAAAGTGATTTAAAAAAAAAAAAAAAAGGGGAAAAGAAAAATGCAAAAAGTTTACATTGGTTGTTATGTCTTTCTTTGCACCTCCGATCTATTAGGTTGGAACAGTATAATCGACGGTCCAATCCTGACCATGATATGGTGTTAAGGGATGCTAGCTATCGAATTATCAAGAGGAATAACGACCAATAGCTTCGGCGGTAATGGCGTTGTTTCTCAAGGTGATTGCGGATATGATCGGTCTCTAAGCCATTGATTGTCAGGAGGTTTGCATGACCCCGATTCGAAAAAATCTAGCTTTTCGCATCGAATTTAGAGGAAAAAGAAAGAGAAAATTTTATCATTTGAAAAATTTTTGTGCATGAGTGTGTGGACTCATGATTCTAGCAATTGTCTAGTAAGAGTCCCATCATTTACAATGGTTGAACCAAAGATAACACTTAAGGATAGGTTCTACCCTGCTAGGGCAGCACGACCCTCATGTATTCAATTGCCAGCTGCCACAGGCTATAACTATGAATTGAAAACTCAATTCATTACCATGCTTTCTCATTTTCATGGGTTATCTTCAGAGGATGCATACTTGTTCCTCCGTGAGTATGAGGAGGTGTGTGCCCTCATTAAAATGCAACAGCTCAGTGATGATGCTGTCAAATTGAGGTGCATCACTTTTTCACTCAAGGATGGAACTAAAAAATGGCTTTATGGTCTTCCTACAAATTCCATTACATAATGGGATAAATTTATTGTGTTATTCCTTAAAAAAAATTTTCCTCTTCATAAGACAAATAAACTTTGAGGGGATATAATGCGGTTCAAACAAGAGTCAAATGAGTCTTTTTCACGACTCATGGAGAGGTCCAAGGCCTACTCCAAGAATGCCCTCACCATGGTATTGAAACGTGGCAATTTTGTCAAGTTATTTACGAGGGGATAGACTTTCCTACCAAGCAAATGCTTGAGTCTATGTGTCCTCAAGGATTCACTTCTTATGAGGATGCTAACGATGCTTGGAACTTTTTGGCGGATCTCTCTGAAAAAACAAGAGAGTGGGAGTCTGTGCAGGAGATAGATCGCACCCAAAAAGGTAAAGGTTACTTTGTCAATGGCATGGTAGCTAAGGAGGCACACTTAGATAACCTTATCAAAAGGATAAAAGCTTTAGTTCCTAATGACCTTATCCAAAATCAAGTCCTAATGTGCAACTGGTGTCAAATTCCTAGACATATAGTAGAGGAATGCCCTTCACAGGGAAATTCTCAAAATGCTAATGTAAGTGCACTGTACAATCCGTATAGCAACACTTACAACCAGGATGGAAAAATCATCCAAATTTCTCCTAGAACCAAGGGAACCGTGTGGACCCACCCCAATTTCCAAATCAAGGTCCTCCCGGTCACACTAGAACATATGCTCCCCCTAGACCCAATTTTGTTCTCCAAGGTAATTTTTAGCAACCCCTTTGGTTTTCTAACACGAGTGAGCTGGCCAGACTCAGTGAGTTAGAGAAGAATATGGCAGCTCAAATGGCAGGGCATACCAGTATAGAGAGGACACTTACCCAATTGGTTACCCTAATGTGTGAAAAGAACAAGGCTATTCTGCCCAGCCAATCAGAGACCAACCCATGCCATCACCCACAACCAAATAGGTCAAACCCACAAGTAAATGGCATAGAGAGTCAATCAGTGTCCTCCAAACAATGCAGTGCATTCCATGCATTACGGAGTGGCCAAGAGTACCTACGGGATGAAGCACTAAAGAACAAACCCACAGTTGCTCCCATTAATGTTCCCCAATCTGAGGTAGCTACTGAGCCTCTTTCTTCAGGTTCGTCTGATGTACCAAAAAGACCCAAAGAGACTGTCCTGGACAGAGTTTTTACTCCACCAGCCCCATTCCCTAATAGGTTGGTAAACCAAAAGAAGACTGCTATAGTTGATAAAATTTTAGAGGTTTTCAAACAGGTAGAATTCAATATCCCACTTTTGGATGCAATTGACCAAATTCTTATTTATGCAAAAGTCCTTAAAGACTTATGCACACAAAAGAGGATTAGTCAAATTCCTAAAAAGGTATTCTTGGCTGCACATTTAAGTTTCCTTCTAAACCATCCTGTGGCAGTCAAATACAAGGACCCTGGCTGTCCTACCATCTCTTGCATCATAGGCAACACTTTTATTGATCATGCTCTGCTAGACCTAGGCGCAAGTGTGAATCTTCTACCTTACCATGTTTACCAACAAGTAGGATTGGAAAAGTTGAAACCAACGTCCATCTCACTTCAACTAGCTGATCGCACTGTAAAAACTCCTAAAGGAATGGTGGAGGATGTTTTGTTAAAGGTAGGAGAATTTCTTTTTCCTGTGGATTTTATTGTTTTAGAAATACATCATGTCTCCAATAGGGATCAAATCCCTATCATTTTAGGGAGACCGTTTCTGGCTACAAGCAATGCACTGATAAATTGCAGGAATGGTCTCATTAAACTGTCATTTGGTAACCAAACTGTTGATTTAAATGTATTTAGGCTGGGTAAGCAACCGAATGAGGAAGTACATATGCTCCAAGAATTCCCTGACCATGTAGAGACCACTTTTGACATTGACTTTGACTCAGAATTCTCGCAGTGTATGAAAGAGTTGGGAGGAGTAGAGGATACTTTTTCATCAGAGGCATGGAGTATCCACACACCTGTGGAACCTCTAGGACCTCTATCCATTTCCAATCCCAAGCCCTCAATGGTTGAACCACCTAGCTTAGAATTAAAGGAGTTACCATCCACTTTGAAGTATGCCTTCCTAGGACCTGACCAGACTCTTCCTATTATTATTGCATCTGATTTGACTTCTAATCAAGAAGAAGAGTTAGTCAAACTCTTATAAAATCACAAGGAAGCCTTAGGTTGGACTGTGGCTGACATCAAAGGTATTAGTCCATCTATTGTTCAGCATCATATACACCTTATGGAAGATACCAACCCCTCAAGGCAACCTCAAAGACGGACAAATCCTGTGATGAAGGAAGCCATTAAGAAAGAGATTCTAAAGTGCTTAGCTCATGGGATCATATATCCCATATCTGATAGTGAGTAGGTAAGTCCGGTACATGTGGTACCAAAGAAGTCAGGAGTCACTGTAGTTGCTAATGCTGACAATGAATTGATTCCAACCCGTATCCAAACAGGATGGAGAGTCTGCATAGACTACAGAAAGATGAATACGGCAACGTGGAAGGATCACTTCCCTTTGCCTTTCATTGATCAAATGTTAGAGAGGTTGGCCGGACATGAATACTATTGCTTCTTAGATGGATACTCCGGTTACAATCAAATCTCCATTACCTTAGATGACCAACACATGACCACTTTCACATGCCGCTACGGAACCTATGCTTATCGACGCATGCCTTTTGGGCATGCAATGCCCCTGCCACTTTTCAAAGGTGCATGATGAGCATCTTCTCAGATATGGTAGAGCAATATTTAGAAATATTCATGGATGATTTTTCTGTGCATGGGTCTACTTTTTCTGATTGCCTACATAATCTTTCCTTAGTTCTTGTCCGGTGTACGGAGAAAGATTTAGTTTTAAATTGGGAGAAATGCCACTTCATGGTAAAACAGGGCATAGTGTTGGGTCACATCATTTCCAAAGATGGGATCATGGTTGACAAAGCCAAAGTAGAATTGATTAAAAAGCTACCTGTTCCCAAATCTGTTAAGGACATTCGCTCCTTTTTAGGACATGCCGGTTTCTATCGGAGGTTCACTAAATATTTTAGTCAAATTGCTCTTCCTCTCACCTCTTTACTTGCTAAAGACCAGCTCTTTGATTTTAATGATGCCTATCTTGAGAGTTTTAATCAACTCAAAAAGATTTTGACCACTGCCCCCATTATTCAGGCACCTATATGGACAGAGCCCTTTGAGCTTATGTGTGATGCTTCTGATTTTGCATTAGGAGCTGTCCTTGGGCAACGGATCAATAAGTTACCCCATGTAATTTGTTATGCAAGTAGGACTTTAAACGATGCACAGCTTAATTACACCACCACTAAAAAGGAATTCTTAGCTGTTGTATTCATTTTAGAAAAATTTAGTGCCTACTTGATAGGATACCATGTCATTGTGTATACGGATCATGCCACTCTCAAGCATCTCTTAGAGAAAAAGGATGCCAAAGCTCGTCTCATTAGATGGGTTTTGCTTTTGCAAGAGTTTGACTTAGAGATTAGGGATAAACCAGGAATAAAAAATCTGGTTGCTGACCACTTATCCCGACTGCCTAATTCTTTGACTGTCGATTCACCAGTCAACGAGTTTTTCCCAGATGAGCAGTTGTTTGCAGTATCTAGTGAACCTTGGTTCGCTGATATTGTAAATTACTTGGTAACGGGTGCGACCCCTTCCCATTGGTCCGCCTAGGATAGGTATAGATTCTATCCAAGTCAAGTACAATTTTTGGGACGATCCATATCTGTTCAAAACTTGCCCTGATCAGATTATAAGGAGATGTGTACCTGACCATGAACAACAATCTGTGCTGTCTTATAGTCAGGATCAAGCGTGTGGTGGCCACTTTGGGCCAAATAAGACCGCGGCCAAGGTTTTACAGTCTAGATTCTACTAGCCTAGTCTTTTTAAGGATGCCTTTAATTACTGTAAGGCATGCCCTTCTTGTCAGTCTTTAGGCCGCATTACCAAGCGGAATATGATGCCACTAAATCCAATTCTGGTGGTTGAAGTTTTTGATGTTTGGGGCATCGATTTTATGGGTCCGTTTCCAAAGTCTTTTGGAATGAGTATATCTTGTTAGCTGTGGACTACGTGTCCAAATGGATAGAAGCTGTTGCTACTAAGACCAATGACCACAAGGTAGTCATTAAATTTTTAAAGGAGAATTATTCTCCCGATTTGGTACCCCTTGAGCTATCATTAGCGATAGGGGGAAACACTTCTGTAACAAACCATTTGATGTCCTTGTTCGAAAATATGGTATTACCTGTCACACCCCAATTCTGTACTATTCAGAATGGTGTGATGAACCGCTAATAAACCAACAGTTCAACCAAGATCTCGAATAGGTTGTGTCTGTTTGTTTAAACCATACACATACACAACAATAATCAGAGTAAATATACAATAGTGGAAGTCTTTAATATTAAAGAAACTGAGAGTCTAAAGATGATAACATAAATAAATTATTCAATTATCTTCCAAATACTAAGACCTAAATAAAATATTTAATCAATTACATCGTCTGTATAATTTGAATAAAAATTAATAAAAAATGCAAGAGTTGCACTCGCATGACGAATCATGCAATTCCATCAAAACTTCAGCATCCATTGCCGCCGCATGTCTATACATCGGAGCATTCATATAATCTTCAACCGTGGTACCTGCATCATCAACTAAAAGCATTCGATGTCGAAAGGGTGAGCACACAACACAGCTCAATGAGCAAACAAAACAATGCAACAAACATATGCATGCATTCAATTCATATCTTTGGTCTAGTTTATAAGTTTGCAATGTGCTATAGAAAGGTTCGGAGGCCGCCTCACCTCTATACACGAGTGTGTGGAGCAGCCCAATGAATACGGCATTGCCATCCCACATGCACCTACCATGGACAAGTATACACCCAATGAAAACGGCATTGTTGTACCAGCTGCCCATACCAACACGTAAGCCTCTATTGGCGAGGGCTTGCAAACTGGGCTCGCAACTAACCAATCCTAACGTCAAACAGTGTATCCAAGGCCTTACCCCAGCATCCCTCAATACATTCATAGGGATAGAGCTAGGGTCTGGTGACCAGGCTAAACCACAATGCCACTTCCCCCCCTTGATGCCCTACGATGTATTAGTTCTACTAAGTTAATGGCGATACGACGATGTTAGTAGACAAAACTTGAATAGAGATAGAGCTAGAGTCTGGTGACCAGGCTGAACCACAATGCCACGTCCTCCCCCTGATGCCTCACTCGCATCAGGTACACTAACCACACACATACATTCACATGCCTATTCCTAGCATCATCATCATCAATATGTTATAATAAACTAAATTAAATATGCATGAATAGTAATAACAAGAAAAGTAGATGACATGTGATATGCACATTACAATCATACAATCATAGAATCATACATGGCATTGGACTCAATAAACGAAAATAGTTTATTATTAGCCAATTAGTTTAGGTCTTGTTCCCTCACCTTTGATTGAGTGTAGACCCTCTTTCAGGCTCTAAGAATCACTTTTATATTACTAGGAAAACCTAATAAATTGATAGATTCTAATTAGAAATAATTTCTAACAATTTAAGCTTGCTGTGAAGCTAGGGTCACAGGATGGGTCGCAGGTATCTGAGACCCCAGGGTGTAGGGTCGATCATAGGGTCGGTTACCCATCGACCCTATGTGCGACCACAGCCTCCCTGGACTTTTCAAGAGCATGGGATCGATCCTGTAGTCTCGTAGGTCCATTCTAAGAATGTTCTATGGCTCATAACTATGATTTTTATACACTTTCCATTGTCTATGATGATTACTTTAATGGATTCCTTCGAAACTCATCCATGGATAGGTGATTTGGGTTTCTCCCATCCCTAGCTTCTTCATAAGCTATTCTAGGGTCTTTCGTAATTCATGGGGAATGTATTCATACCTTAGGGTTGCTGAGATTCAGAGATTTCTCTGAATTCCTTCTCTTTAGTTGTCTTCTCAAATTCTCCTTCTCTTCTTCTTCTCTTCCTTCTCTTCTCTTTCTCTCACTCTCAATTAGGGTTCCAAAAGGAGTGAAAGAGGCTAAGGGACGTCCTATTTATAAAAGAAAACCTCCCAAAATACGTCCCATCGAGATTAGGAAAGGAATTCTTGAAATTAGGAAAGTTTCCTAATTCACGGTTTCAGTCTGTCACCATAGGGTCGATGCTAGGGTCGCAGAATCCGTCGACCCTAGGGTCTCAAGTCATCCGACCCTAGGTCTAAAAAATCATGGGTTGGACTCTGCTGAGGTGGGGTCGACCCTACCTGTTTATGCATGCGACCCTACCCTCATATTTATTATTTTTGGGTCAAATTCATACCTAGTTTTGTGATTTCCTTTACGTACTTGGTCCACTTGGCTTGACCATGATAAGTAGACCTGGTATAAGGTGGTAAGACCGGTTAGTTCGATACGGGTCTTACAACTCCCCCCTGCTTATTAAAAATTTCATCCTCAAAATTTGTACATACCTTCTGAGTCGAAAAGATGAGGGTATTTCTTTCGCATTGCATTCTCTTCTTCCCATGTGATCTCTTCTATATCTCGACTTCTCCAGGTGACTTTAACATAGTATATGTCATGGTTACGTAGACGTTGAACCTTTCGATCGGTGATTTCAGTTGGTGCTACTTCGAACATCAAATCATCAGTTAGATCTGGTGGATCTGCTGTCAAAACGTGTGTTGGATCTCTGATGTACTTCTTTAATAAGGAGATATGAAATACATCATGCACACTTGACATAGATGGTGGTAGTGCTAACTGATAAGCCACTTTTCCACGTTTGGCTAGAATCTCATATGGCCCGACATATCTCAGACTTAACTTTCCTTTCTATCCGAACTGTTTTAACCCGCGCATCGGTGACACTTTCAAGAATACCTTATCACCTACAACAAATTCAAGGTCTTGGCGTCGAGTATCTACATATTGTTTCTGACGATTCTGAGCCGTTCTTACTCTTTCTTTGATAATGTCGACCACTCGACAAGTTTCTTCAACAAATTCTGGTCCAACAATGCTACGTTCTCCAACTTCATTCCAAAATAGAGGAGTTCGACATTTCCTACCATACAGTGCTTCATAGGGAGACATCTGTATAGTAGCTTGATAGCTGTTGTTATAGGCCAACTCGATCAATGGTAGTTTCTCATCCCATGATCCTTTAAAATCTATTACACAGGCTCGTAGCATGTCTTCTAAAATCTGTATGGTACGCTCCGACTGTCCGTCCGTCTGAGGATAGAATGCAGTACTAAACTTCAACGTTGTACCCATAGCCTTCTGCAATCCTTCCCAAAACTTTGAAGTAAATCATGGGTCTCTGTCGGACACAATGCTTTCAGGTACACCGTGTAGTCTGACAATATTATCCACATACAACTTGACTAACCTTTTTAATGTATACTGAGATCGTATTGCTATAAAGCGAGCTGTCTTAGTCAGATGATCCACAATCACCCAAACCGTATCAACCACTCGAGGAGTCAATGGTAACCCGGTGACGAAGTCCATAGTGATGCAATCCCAATTCCATGCTGGTTCTGGCAGCGGTTGCAACAGTCCAGCAGGTCTTTGTCGTTCAACCTTCACCCTCTGACAGTTTAGGCATTGAAAC
Organism: Protea cynaroides; assembly: GCA_028583415.1. Classification (NCBI taxonomy): domain Eukaryota; kingdom Viridiplantae; phylum Streptophyta; class Magnoliopsida; order Proteales; family Proteaceae; genus Protea; species Protea cynaroides. Next base: position 72,444,861 of record CM053272.1, on the reverse strand, counting down.
ACGAATTTAGCTACATCATTTTTCATTCCTTTCCACCAATATAATTTCTTCAATTCATGATACATCTTTGTACTTCCAGGATGTACCGAATAGGCGGTGGTATGAGCTTCCTTCATTAGTCTGTGTCTAACGTCCGAGTTTTCTGTTTCAGGAACACATATTTGTTCCTTGTACTTTAGTACCTTTTCTTCATCCAAGGTGAACTCAAGAATAGTCCTACCTTTTTCGATGTCTTCTTGTACCATTTTCAGATAAGAGTCTGATGTAATTTACGGCTTTTACTTCATCAATTATATCAGGTAGAATCTTCAATGTTGTGAACATATTTGAAAATCGATTAATAAACCCTTGGTTGGTCGATCCACCCGGTGCATCTATCATGAACTGCTCATTACCATCATTGAATACTCTTCCTATAGTACACATTGCTACAGTCGTGTTAACTTCTCTTTGAGATTTTATCATTGCTTTCCTGCTTAGCGCATCAGCCACTACATTAGCCTTTCCTGGATGATACTGGATATCACAATCATAATCCTTTAATAATTCCAGCCATCTTCTTTGTCGCATGTTCAACTCCTTCTGATTAAATAGATAAGTAAGACTCTTATGATCGGATTTAATCTGAAAGTTCTCTCCATACAAATAATGTCTCCATATCTTGGCAGCATGTATCACTACCGCTAATTCCAAGTCATGAGTGGGGTAGTTCTTCTCAGTGTCTTCAGTTGTCTTGAAGCATAAGCAACTACTTGTTCTCCTTGCATAAGTACACATCCTAAACCCAATCCAGATGCATCAGTGTATAAAACAAATGGTTGTCCTGGAATAGGAATAGTCAGGATGGGAGCAGATATCAATCTTGCCTTCAATGTTTGGAAACTGTTCTCACATTTGTCAGTCCAAATAAACTTCTCTCCTTTCTTAGTCAAGTTGGTAAGCGGTACGGTGATCCTGGAGTAGTCTTCCACGAATCGTCGATAATACCCAGCTAGACCTAGAAAACTTCTAATTTCTGTAGCACTCTTCGGTGCTTCCCACTTCACAATGGCTTTAATCTTGCTAGGGTCCACTTTAATTCCTTCAGCGGATACAACATGGCCTAAGAAAGCGACTTCATTTAGCCAAAACTCACACTTTGTAAATTTGGCGTAAAGCTTTTCTTTCTGTAATCACTGCAGAGCGGCGCTTAGATTCATAATATGAGTTTCCTTGTCCTTGGAGTAGACCAATATATCATCAATGAATACAATGACCGATGTATCCAACATATCATGGAATACCAGATTCATAAGTTCCATAAAAGTTGCTGGTGCGTTCGTCAATCCAAAAGACATGACCAAAAATTCATAATGTCCATATCTGATCCTGAATGTTGTCTTGGGAATATCACCGTCCTTAATCTTCAACTGATGGTATCGTGATCGAAGATCGATCTTGGAGAACACCTTGGCACCTTGCATCAAACAAGTCATCGATCCGAGGCAATGGGTACCGATTCTTGATTGTCAGCTTATTCAGTTCCCGATAGTCTATACACAATCGAACACTATCATCCTTCTTCTTTACGAATAATACTGGTGCTCCCCATGGTGATATGCTAGGTCTGATGTAACCCTTGTCCAACAATTCTTGTAACTGCACCTTCAATTCCTTCAGTTCAGTAGGAGCCATTCGATAGGGTGCTTTAGATACTGGTGCGGCTCGTAGTATCAAATCTATAACAAACTCTATAGCTCGGTCAGGTGGTAGTCCTGGTAATTCTTTAGGAAATACATCTGGAAAGTCACGCACAACATCAATATCCTCCATTCGTGGGGCTTCCTTGGTGAGGTCGACCACTGAGACCAGATACCCAACTCCTCCTTTCTCAAGGCATTCTCTAGGCTTCAATGCAGAGAGGATGAGTTTCCGTTTACGGGGTAGTTTGGTTCCCGTAAAACTGAACTCTGTTCATTCCTTGTCTTTAAATGCCAGCTTCTTTTCTGCACATAATAGGTTCGTAATCCGGGTGATGTGGAGCGGAATGGCACCCGCAAGATTGGTGATGTACTGAGGAGCCGTTCCATGGAGGATTTCAAATTCAGGGAATGGTTTGGGGCCGAGATTTCAGATATGTGGGGCCTGCATTGCCTGTTGATCAATCAAATGATCGACTGATGGGGGAGTTTTGCCATCGCACAGTGAGTACTATATGGCACTACCATGGTGGATGCCTTGTGGGAAAGGTAGTTGATCACAATTTTAGGGTTATTGGGATTAATGCTCTCCGAGTTGTAGATGGTTCGATATTCACTGTATCACTTGGGACGAATCCCCAGGTTATTCTTTTGATGTTTTGCAGAATGCCGAGCTAACTAGTCCATTCCCAAGATGACGTCAAAGTCTGCCATCTCAAGTTGGATCAAGGTTGCATCCAAAGTCTTCTTGTCAATAAGAACTGGACATGGTCCATAACCCTTTTCTAATTCCACTTCTAGTCCCATTGGCGATCGTACAAGCAGTTTGTAGTCTAAAGATTTGAGCGGTAGAATTAGCTTCTTTCCAAACGACACAGATATAAAAGAATGAGTAGCTCCATAATCAAGGAGTACTCTAGCGGGTATGCCATTAATAGGTATGATACCTGTGATTTGTTTTAATTCAGTCAACATGCTCACACAATGTAATCACAAAGTGAAAGGTTCAGGTGATACCTGTGACCACATCAGGTGATGCGGCAGCATCTTCGGATGTAACTGCATAAACCTTTCCTTGTTGTACCTGCTTCCTGGGCTTAGGACACTCCCTTGAAATATGTCCCACTTGATTGCAGTTAAAACACCTTATTCCTTCACCATTTTGCTTTGGTTGCGATGGGGCTGCTGAGGTAGTCTTGGCTACAGCATTAAAGCCTTGAGTACGGAAAGGTTTGAATGTCCTTGTTTTCCTCTGTTATATGAAGTTCCAGTTGGCCTTTTAATACCCCTTTTTTGAGAAAAATAGCTCTCTTTCTGGCTCGACTCTATCACTCGACCAATTTGTACAGCTTCATTGTAGACTTTCTTTTCAAGTCCCAGAACATGTTTACGTATGCTTCCCCTAAGTTCCATGATGAACCTTTGGGTCTTCGTATCTTCCTCTTGCATACTGACTGGCGCAAAGAAGAACAGCTCCTCATAACGCTGTTGATATGCGTCGACAGTCATCTGTCCCTGATATAAACTTAGGAACTCTCTCTCCATAGAATCTCTGAAACTTCTAGGAAAGTACTTCTCAAAGAATGCCTCTTTATATATACCCCAGGTCAATTGGGTGTGCTTGGTTAACAAATATGTCCTGGTAGACTTCCACCAATGGTGTGCATCGCCCTATAGCATAAATGTAGCGCACAACACTTTCTCTTCTTCATTCACTGTCATCATCATAAAGTTTCTTTCCATTTCATCAATCCAATGTGCTGGCCACAAAGGATCTGCTGGCTTGCCATTAAATTCTTTGGGCTTCATTTTCAAAAAACATTCGACCAGTCTGGAGTGGTCCAACTGACACGGAACATAGGCCCCATTCATAGGTAGTTGGTATTGATATCCACCCTGAGCTACTTCAGGGTTCTGCACTAGGCAGCCTATCTGCCTCCCTTATATTATTATGAGGATGATGATCTGTGCTACGCTGCCTGGTCAGATAGGCAACCTGCCCTATGGACGCCTGATCACTACACTGCTTACCCGCCTAGGGGTTGATTTAGTATATGAGAAGATTCAGGAGAAGACTTTCTCATCAGTGCTGGACTGGGAGGCTATTTGTAGGATGGGCATGCGGGATGCTCAGGTTAGTGATGAGGAGATGAACGCTCTGGTGCGTCCTCGTACTCGGGTAGAGGTGGCAGACCCTGAGGCAGCAGCCGTAGCAGCAGGAGGAGCAGGGGTTCATGGGGGTGATGATGAGGATCGCATGTATATGGATGTAGACGCTATATCTCCTCCATCACCTCTACATTCTACTGGAGCTGTCCATCTCGAGCTCCTTCACACATGGCTGGTCCTTCACGCCCACCTTCTGATGATATTATGGGGCTGTTGCATGAGATTAGGGAGGCCCAGCGCTCGTCGGATCAGCGGATGGCCGAGCTGGCAGCTAGTCTCCAGGTGACCCAAACTCAGGTGGCCTGGTTGACTAGGGTGTATGCTGATAACTATGATAGAGATCGCGAGGCACCTCCTCCTTCAGCACCTCCAGCTCCATGATGTATATATATATATATATATTTTTTTTTTCTTTTGTTTTTCTTATATTACAGAGTAACTGTCCGGATTGAGGACTGTACTCTGGTTTGGATATGTATAAACATTGCTTTTGATTTGATGTATAAATAAAGCTTGTTCCTTCTTTTATATGTGCATTATTCTCTTTCTTAATTTTGTCTCATACAACACAGGTGCTTATAGTGTGTTCTTATTACAGCTTTTAAATTAAATCCTAACTCCGTTCATGAACTTTTGTGGAAGTATACTGATTTAACAGACAGGGCCTGAGAGCTCTAATACCAAGTTGTCACACCCTAATTCTGTACTATTCAGAATGGTATAATGAACCGCTAATAAACCAACGGTTCAACCAGGATCTCGAATAGGCTGTGTCTGTTTGTTTAAACCATACACATACACAACAATAATCAGAGTAAATACACAATAGCGAAAGTCTTTAATATCAAAGGAACTGAGAGTCTAAAGATGATAACATAAATAAATTATTCAATTATCTTCCAAATACTAAGACCTAAATAAAATATTTGAACAATTACATCGTCTGTATAATTTGAATAAAAACTAATAAAAAACGCAAAAATTGCACTCGCATGACGAATCATGCGATTCCATCAAAACTTCAGCATCCATTACCTCCGCATGTCCATACACCAGAGCATTCATATAATCTTCAACCGTGGTACCTGCATCATCAACTAAAAGCATTCGACGTCGAAAGGGTGAGCACACATCACGGCTCAGTGAGCAAACAAAATAATGCAACAAACATATGCATGCATTCAATTCATATCTTTGGTCTGATTTATAAGTTTGCAATGTGCTATAGAAAGGTTCGGAGGCCGCCTCACCTCTATACACGAGTGTGTGGAGCCGCCCAATGAATACGGCATTGTCATCCCACATGCACCCACCATGGACAAGTATACACCCAATGAAAATGGCATTCCTGTACCGGCTGTCTATACCAACACGTAAGCCCCTATTGGCGTGGGCTTGCAAACTGGGCTCGCAATTAACCAATCTTAATGTCAAATAGTGTATCCAAGGCCTCACCCCAGCAACCATTAATACATCCATAGGGATAGAGCTAGGGTCTGGTGACCAGGCTAAACCACAATGCCACGTCCTCCCCTGATCCCCACTCGCATTAGGTACACTAACCACATACATACATTCACATGCCTATTCCTAGCATCATCATCATCAACATGTTATAATAAACTAAATTAAATATGCATGAATAGTAATAACAGGAATAGTAGATGACATGTGATATGCACATTACAATCATACAATCATAGAATCATACATGGCATTGGACTCAATAAATGAAAATAGTTTATTATTAGCCAATTAGTTTAGGTCTTGTTCCCTCACCTTTAATTGAGTGTAAACCCTCTTTCAAGCTCTAAGAATCACTTTTATATCACTAGGAAAACCCAATAAATTGATAGATTCTAATTAGAAATAATTTCCAACAATTTAAGCTTGCTGTAAAGCTAGGGTCGCGGATGGGTCGCAGGTATCTGAGACCCCAGGGTGTAGGGTCGGTCATAGGGTCGGTTACCCATCGACCCTATGTGTGACCACAACCTCCCTAGACTTCCCGAGAGCATGGGATCGATCCTGTAGTCTCGTAGGTCCATTCTAAGAATGTTCTATGGCTCATAACTATGCTTTTACACGCTTTCCGTTGTCTATGATGATTACTTTCATGGATTCCTTCGAAACTCATCCATGGGTAGATGATTTGGGTTTCTCCCATCCCTAACTTCTTTATAAGCTATTCTAGGGTCTTTCGTAATTCATGAGGAATGTATTCATACCTTAGGGTTGCTGAGATTCAGAGATTTCTCTGAATTCTTTTTCTTTAGTTGTCTTCTCAAATTTTCCTTCTCTTCTTCTTCTCTTCCTTCTCTTCTCTTTCTCTCACTCTCAATTAGGGTTCCAAAAGGAGTGAAAGAGGCTAAGGGACGTCCTATTTATAGAGGAAAACCTCCGAAAATACATACCATCGAGATTAGGAAAGGAATTCCTAAAATTAGGAAAGTTTCCTAATTCACGATTTCAGTCTGTCACCATAGGGTCGATGCTAGGGTCGCAGAATCCATCGACCCTAGGGCCTCAAGTCATCCGACCCTAGGTCTAAAAAATCATGGGTTGGACTCTGTTGAGGTGGGGTCAACCCTACCCTCATATTTACTGTTTTTGGGTCAAATTCATACCTGGTTTTGTGATTTCCTTTACGTACTTGGTCCACTTGGCTCGACCATGATAGGTAGACCTGGTACAAGGTGGTAAGACCGGTTAGTTCGATATGGGTCTTACATTACCCATAAATTGGCAACCCCTTACCATCCTCAGACCAGTGGACACGTTGAAGTGTCCAATCGACAAATCAAGCAAATTTTAGAAAAAACTGTCAATCCTACTCGTAAGGATTGGTCCATTCGCCTAGTAGATGCTTTGTGGGCTTATAGAACTGCTTTCAAGACCATTCTTGGTCAATCCCCTTACTGTCTGGTGTACGAAAAAGCCTACCATCTACCAGTCGAATTGGAACATCGAGCATTTTGGGCAATTAAGAAATTAAATTTTGATTTGTTAGATGCTAGCACTCATAGAGGACTCCAGCACTCTGAGTTGGATGAATTGAGAAATGATGCCAACGATAGTGTCCGCATCTATAAAGACAAGACCAAGGCTTATCATGATAGACATATCCTTCGGAAGTCTTTTACCCTAGCGACAAGGTTTTGCTTTATAATTCTCGTTTGCATATTTTTCCTGGTAAACTTAGATCTCGTTGGGAGGGCCCTTATATTGTTCAAAATGTTTTCTCATTAGGTGCAATTGAGATTTTAAATTCAGGTACAGGTGCAACCAGCAAAGTGAATGGCCAGCTTTTGAAGCCATTTTTGGAGCTTCCACACGACTCCACTGAAGAGGTCATGGATCTCCATGAGCCTTTTTACAATGATCCTTAATTCAGGGAGTTTTTTCTTCCCCTTGTCCTTGTCTTTTATTTTTCTGTATACATTGAGGAAAATGCATGATTTAAGTATGGGGGAAGGGTTAAGATTTCATTAAAAAAATGAATTTTGAGCTTTCATTGTAAATTTTAACATATTAACTTTGGTTTTTGGGAAAGTCAATCATTATTTATATGGTTTTGATACAAAAGAGGAAGGAGAAAGAGACCTAGGAAACTATCACATACGAAGTAATGAAACCCTATGTGAGGATAGTACTTAGGCTGTATTTTGATATGGGAATTAAGTTAGAAAATACATCTTACCTCTCCTGAAGGGATGAATATTTTATGGTTATAGTTGGTAATTTCAACCTTTGAATAAAGCTGAGACCTCCTTGTACTATAAAAAAAATCATAATAAGAAAATAATAATATAAGAGTTTTTTGTTCTTGAAATTATACAAGACATTCCGCCTCAGGAAGTGAGGTGTCTTGATTGAAATTCCTTGGATACAACTCTTATTAAAAATAAAAATAAAAAGTACTCTTTAGCATCAATGTCTTTAAAGATATGTGTCAAAAGCGAAGCTACATAGTAACATGGGAATGCATAACCACCTGCACTTCTCAAGACAATTGTAGTGGAGTAGCTTAAAGAGGAAAAAAAAATACAAGTGTTGAAAGCTATTCTTGGGTCTTGGTTACCAGTATGTTACAAAGGGTTCACCTTAAGGAGAGATATGTTTGGATGATATAACAAGGTTTCCTAATTAAGATGCAACATTAGTCTTTGAATCATATGAGGTAGCAAAGTTCAAGTATGGGGGTTTCTATGTTTTCTTGATCCCAAGTTGAGTGTCTTGACTAATAAGATGTGTGTGTGCTCTTTTCTCCTTAATAACAAAATTAAAGTTTGAAATTTCTATATGAATTTTGTGTGTTTATTCTCTGAAAATACTCACGAGACTCAACTCGTCCGTTAGGGGTGACCTAGGGGTTTAAAGGCTTATTGCACGTGCTAAGTGCAATCGTGATTCCTACGAAAATGAGTTAAGATTTTATTTTATGTTTATATTTTTCTTTGCTCGAGACTAGCAAAGCTCAAGTGTGGGGGAATCTGATGAACACATTTTATGTGTGAATTTAGGGCATAAAATGTAGATCTCTTATTCTATTTATGATGTTTTTCGGGTAGTTAATGTTGATTTTATCTTTGTTGGGTATAGGTGAAAGAATGGAGAAATTTGAGCTTGAAAAGATCATTTTATGAACTTTTGGTGATCCTGTCCAGTTAACTCACCTAGTCAACTCAGCAGCCGGGCATAAAATGAATTTTATGAGGAGAGCCACGAATTTTGTATATAAGATCAGCCTTAGACCAAGTCAAAGAGTAGCCCAATCTCATGTGAAAGATTCTATTCTCTTGAGAAAATATTCTTTAGTTATTTGGAATCAAATTTACAAGAATGGCATAGCATGGAAGAATGGAAAGCTCCAATCGATTATGGAAGTTTTCAAGAAGAGATAATGATGTTAAAGATATGATGAGTTGGTGCAAGATTTTTTCTACTCAAGAATCGTCCACATACAATGAACTTACAATATTGGAATTTGGTTACCAAAATTATCTCCACAAAATCTCTTGTAATCCAATTGTAAAGATTGATTGTGATCTTTACTCACTTGTATATATATGTGATGCTCAGCAATAGAAAAATCATCTAAGAATTTTATTATGAGTTTTTTTTTTTTTTTTTGAGAATTTATGAGAGAGTTTGAGATTCTTAGTTTTTTTCTTTTTAAGTTGTGTTCTTCTTGGTTAAGTTTATTTTTATTTTATTTTTTTTTAAGTTTTAATTTCAGATTTAGAACTCTATAGTATGGTAGATAAATATAAGTTATACCTCATTACTAATTTAATTTAGGGGAGAAAGCTCCCTTTGTAATCGTTTGCACATCGCCTTGGAGTGACAACAAGACGACGAGCAACGACAGAGAAATCTTCTATCGAGATAAGTTTTTCTTATATTCTTTTACTTTTAATTTCGTTCTTTTCTTGCAATAGATCTGTGTTACTTTATGGTTAGTGATTTCGTAAATTTTCGTACCGTTATGATTGGTTATTATTGTTTTTATTGCTTGATTAATTTTTATTTGAAGTGATAGAGTGTTAATTCAATCAAATCCCCTTGGTACGCTTTACCTTATTTGAGTTAGGATAATAGCGATTCCTCCTTGAGATCGATCCGTTACTGCACGATACCGTGCACTTGCGGTTACATACATATTTTAATTCACATCACATGTTGTTTGTTGCATTGTCTGATTTTCTTACTGAGCTAAGTTGTGAGCTCACCCTTGTGTATACATCATTTTTAGATGTTGATGCAGGCTATACTGTGGAGGACTATGTGGACGCTCCAGTGTATGGAGGTGTTGCTGCTTTAGAAGTGCAAGCAAGGGATGACGAGCATGACGCTTCACGTGAGTGCCCTTTCTGCGTGTACCTCTAGGATATTTTAATTTATTTAGTTGGTTTATTTCAGTTGGAGTTTATAAACAATGTAAAGATATTTATTTATGTTTTGGTATTTGAATAATCTGATAATTTATTTTATTTATCAATAGAATACTCAGTTCATTTATATTAAGACTTTCGCTGTATTTATTTATATTCTGATTATGGTTATGTGCGATGATTTGTATTAGTGGACACGATCTTATTGAGATCCTGGTGTGAACCGTTGGTTTAGTGGCGGTTCAATCACACTTCTGATTCAGCCGAAATTAGGGTGTGACAGGTTTACAGACTCAACGTCAACGGGTTCTTCTTCAAGGTGGTTTGCAAAATTCAAGCCTGGTGGAGATTTGTTGGGTTGTGTCTTGTATTCTATGGGATCCACACTGTTACTGGATTGTACTTGTATTAGGTTCTACTACATGTACGGGGTAAATCTATAATTATGTGAGAATTAGGGTTTCTTGGGATCCCTATATGTTGTCTCTGTGGGAAAAACCCTAAAAAAAGACTGGATAACAGCCGTGAGGTTGACATAGGAGAACACTCTGTCAGGTGGAGAGTTGTAGAGGTTTCTTGGCAATAAAGAATTTTCTAGTGTACCCCACAAATTAATTCTACAAACATGTCTAATTTCGAATAAGATTTAGGTACTTGTATTCAATAGCCAACCTAATAGAGTCTGTTGAATCAAATCCAAATACTTGGGTTCACTACCAATCTACAAAGAATAGAATGTTGAATCAAATCTAGTTACTTGGATTCAGTAGCCATCCTAGAAATCATGATTTGGAGATTGAGCAAGAAGCAAAGTAAATTAGTTTTATTTAACGTTGCACGTCTGATTCAACAAGGAGATATATGAAGAGCTTGGGCAAATCTCTGGTTTTTTGGGCCTGAAGTTGGACTGGGTTAGAGCCAAGGACGTAAACCTGGCCCAGCCCAGTTAGACGTACACCCGTGTCCACGGGGTATTTGCTTTATATCTATCCTCAAATGCTCTTATCCACAGGAGACGCTTACTTGTTCACTTTACATTCATATCTAATTGGCTGTTTGGAGAGAATATTGGAAGAACAACCCAAGTGGACAAGTATATCCTTTAGTCTCAAAATATCAAAATTCCCTTAAAACGAATCTTCTTAAGCTTAACCTTTGAAAAGGGAAAAAAGGGAGTGAACAGAACAGAAAATAAAGATGGAAAGGATTCCCCCACCTCCACCCGCCAAGTTCTTTTGCATTCTATGCTGCAGTTGAGCTTTATAGATCTTTTGCTGATTTTTTTTCCGGTTCTTAAGGATCCTATACCAGAGACGGATTGAAAAGAAGCAAATAAGTAAGAAAAGCAGGGAGCTCTAGCTGTGATGGCAGGAGGTGAGTATGGAGCAGAGTATATCGACGGCAGCACCAGCACGTCAATTTTAGCAGCAGAAGGGGTTGAGTTCCTTGTGTCTGCTGAAGACAAGGTAAGCATGTATTCTGAAATTCTTTTTGACGTAAACAAAATAAATAAATAAATAAATATTAGATCTTCTAATTTATATTAATAGATACAAATGATGAGTTTCATCTTATGTATCCTTTCTAAAACTTCATTTTTTGTATTTATGATCCCCTCTCACTGGTTTGAAAGGTCTCTCTCCTTTTCTTTTTCTTTTTTTTTTTTCTTTTTTTTTTTTTTTTTAAATGATGAATTGCAAACTTCTTTTGATTATGAGAACACAAGTATTTCGTCTTGATTGCTATCCAGGTCCTTGATCATCAATATGAAAATCTCAACAGTCCTCTTGAATTTTTATCAGATTCCCCTGTTATCACTTCAAAAGAAAATCTGCCTCTTCTTCTCGGCCAATTGGTGCAGACCTTGTAGAGCTTTGATTCCTCAATTGGTGCAATTCTACAACACCCTAAGAATCATGGGCAGAAATCTAGAAATCATTTTTGTATCATTTGATCGGGATGAGAATGGATTTAATGAGCACTTCAAATTGATGCCATGGCTGGCAGTCCCATTTGACATTAATATACGTAGACGATTGTGTGATCGCTACCGTGTTGATCGTATCCCTTTACTTATTCCATTGGGTCCAAATGGAGAATCTGACGAAGATGCAGTGGAGTTGATTGAAGACTACGGTGTAGATGCATTTCCCTTCAGTCGGGAAAGAAGAGAGGAGTTGAGGGCTGTGGACAAGATGAAGCAACAAGGGGGGAAACTAGAAGACCTTTTGGTAAATGGACCACGTGATTACATCCTTTCTGGGGATGGTAGAAAGGTGAGATTACCATTAGTACTGCTGCCTTGGCTCTTCCATTTTCAACTCTTGATGTTTATACTGTTCTGCAGGTACTAGTTTCTGAACTTGTTGGTAAAACAATTGGACTCTACTTTGGAGCTCATTGGTGTCCCCCATGCCGTGCCTTCACCATTCAGCTTAAAGGGGCATACAATTTGCTCAAGACTAGCCAAAACAAAAGCTTTGAAATCATTTTCATCTCAACAGATAGAGACCAAGAAGAATTCAATCTCCATATCAAAAGCATGCCATGGTTAGCAATTCCTTATAATGATAAGACCCAACAAGACCTCTGTCGGATCTTTGACATCAAGGGAATTCCAGCTTTGGTCCTTTTAGGACCTGATGGGAAGACCCTTAGCACAAATGGGAGAGCTTTGATCTCCTCCTATGGTGCAGAAGCCTTCCCTTTCACTGAATCAAGGAGAACTGAGGTGGAAGCAGCCCTAGGAAAGGAAGTGGATGGATTGCCTCATCAAGTGAAGGACCCAAAACATGAACATGTCCTTGGGTTGGATATGGCAAAAGCATATGTATGTGATTTCTGCAAAGGGCAAGGAAGATTCTGGGTTTTCTCTTGTGAAAAGTGTGACTTCGACCTTCATCCGACATGCTTAGAGTAAACATATTACTAGACAATACACTGTGTCCATGTCCAAACAATTCGTACAGCAAAGTAGCTAATTCACCTAGTGTGCCTAATATCATTAAGAGCCAGTAGGAGTTATTTAATAAACATCACTAGTGAAATCTTCTTTAGCCACTTAATATCATTGAGTATGAGTATGAAAGTAAGTATCCAGTTCTGTACTTCTATCTAAATATTAATTTTAGGTTCTTCTATCTGACTGTTAATTTTTTGTTACCTTGATAAGTACCATTTTGTTCTAGTTCTGATGGCATCTGCAAGATGATCTAAACAAAGTCGCTATTTCTAACTGAGTAAATAATTGCATTTCTTTCCTTCCAAGGGCTTCTAGATTTATGTCGGAAGGCATAAAAACATCATATCGTATGAAGACATTAAAAGTTTGAGCATTCTAACATGTTGGGAGTTTAGTCCCACACTGACTACCAAATAGTCTTCAGCCCCCCTTATACACATTTGGAAGTCCCTCCACTGCTCCACGTACCAGTTCAAACTTTTGGGATGGAAACTTTACATGGTATCAAAGCGGTTTTCACAATCTTCAGTCTCCACATTGTTGAACACACACATATTGTCATTGAAAGGGGGGGTGAATTAGTGATCCAAAATTCTTCTTCTAAATTTTCCCTGACAAAACTCTGTTGCCCTAAGTTGACCATCTGCACACTGAACTCAACACACAGTCGCATGTATAACTACCTCGCTACCACAGTACCACATAATGGCGAGGTCTACCAGTTGTACACGCCCATCATGCAAACTGTAACAAAACCACATAACCTCAAACACAAAACCAGAAAAACAAAGAATGAAGAAGAGAGAAGAAGAAATTAGAAGAAGAAGAAGAAGAAGAAATGGAGAGCAGATCACAAAAACAGCAAGGTGCTGTAGTTGAAATCAATACCTCTCCCTCTTAGACACCAATCTTATTTATAAGCAAAAAGTATCCAATTAAATAGAAAGTCTCCATAAATAAGAGGAGACATAAAAAGAAACAAATAACAATAATAAGGAAATAAATAACAATTGAAATAAGGAAGGAAAAATAGGAGCACAAGCCAGTGTTGCTGGCTCTAATTAGAACCAGGAACATTGGTTGGTTCTTGATTTGGTTGGCTGGGCCCATGTGGGCCATATTTAACACCCTCCCTCAAGCTTGGAGTATACAGATCACCTAATCCAAGCTTGTGACAGTTTAATCGATACGCTGGTCCAAACAACGGCTTCGTAAGAATATCAACAAGTTGATTTGAAGAAGATACGAAGGGAGTAACAATCATCTTCTTCATAATGGCATCTCGAACAAAGTGACAATCAACCTCTATGTGTTTGGTACGCTCATGGAAGACTGGATTACTAGCAATATAAATAGCAGCTTGATTGTCACACATCAACGACATAGGTCTAGAGATAGGAAATCCAAGTTCTTGTAGAAGAGTTTTCAACCATAACAACTCAGCAGTAGTATGTGCCATAGCACGATATTCAGCTTTAGCACTGGACTTGGATATAGTAGGTTGTTTTTTACTCTACCAAGTAACCAGATTACCTCCAACAAAAGTACAGTATCCAGTGATAGAACGTCTATCACCATCAGCTCCTGCCCAATCAGAATCAGAATAACCAACATGTCAAGGTGCCGATGTCGATGATAAATAAGACCAGTTCCAGAAGCTTTCTTAAGATACCGCAATATGTGACAGGCTGTCTCCCAATGAGCAACTTTAGGAGCATGCATAAACTGACTAACAACCCCAACAGCAAAAGAAATATCAAGCCGAGTTACAGTTAGATAAATCAATTTCCCAACCAAGCGTCTGTATTGATCAATATCAGAATATTTAGGACTATCACAAGTTTCAAGTTTCTGATGTGGATCCATTGGTGTATCAACTGGTTTAGCTCCAAGAACTCTGGACTCAGAAAGTAAATCAAGTACATACTTTCTTTGAGATAAACTAATGCTTTTACTATTGCGAACCACGTAAATCCCCAAGAAGTAATGAAGAAGACCTAAGTCTTTCATCTGAAAATGAGTATTTAGATAAGATTTAATTTCAGCAATACCAGTCTTATCATTCCCTGTAATAATAATATCATCGACATACACAGCAATAATGGTGACACGAGAAGAATGGCGTCTCACAAAAATAGAATGATCAGAGTAACATGTAACGAAGCCAAAATTTATAATAACATTGCTAAACTTATCAAACCACATACGAGGAGATTGTTTTAGTCCATAAATTGCTTTAAGCAATTTACACACCTTAGTTGAGTTCCCTCCCTGAGCAACATACCCTAGAGGTTGATCCATGTAGACTTCCTCATGTAAGTCACCATACAAGAAGGCATTCTTATCATCCATTTGATAAAGAGGCCAATCTAGATTAACAGCCAAAGAAATAATAATACGAACCGAGTTGAGACAACAACAGGAGAAAATATTTCAAAATAATCCACCCCATAGGTCTGAGTGAATCCTTTGGCAACCAGTCTAGCCTTTAGTCTGTCAACAGTCCCATCAGCTTCACTGTATAAACCCATCGACAACGAACCACTGAATGACTTGCAGGGAGATCCACAAGCGTCCATGTTTGGCGTGCCAATAAAGCATCCATTTCAGCATCCGTAGCTTCCTTCCACCCTGGATGGGACAAGGCTAGGGAAAGGGTAGTAGGAACAATAGTAGTGGATAATGAGTGAACCAAATTTTGGGGACAACAAGGAAGATGGGCTGTGGAAACAAAATGATCAATAGGAAAAGTACTTTTATGAGTACGAGTACCTTTACGTAGAGCAATAGGCAGATCAGAAGAGACCTCAGGATTTGGAGTAGTAGTTGACGAAGCAGCTGGTGCAGTAGTAGTTGGAGCCACTAGTTGATGTCATGTATAAACCTGCAGGGGAGGTGGAGGGTCAGTTTATGGTTCAGATGGTAAGGTGGAGTCAGTGTGTGGTTCAGGAGCATCAGGTAAGGTAGGGACTAAAGAAATTGGTGGTTCAGATGGAGGTAAAGGAGATGGCACCAAAACGTGATAGTATGGCTTATCTTCGAAGAAGGTAACATCATGACTAACATAGTGATGTTTGATAGTAGGATTGAAACACCTGCACCCCTTTTGAGTACGAGAATAACCAAGAAAGATACACTTTAGAGAACGGGGGGAAAGTTTTCCTAATTTAGAATGCATAATGTGAAAAAAGCATGTACTACCAAAAATTCTAAGATGAACAGGAAACAAAGGAATGTTAGGATAAAGAAGACGAAATGGGACTTTGTCGTGTAAAACAGAAGAAGGCATACGATTTATGAGAAAACAAGATGTCAAGACAACGTCACACCAATAAAACTGAGGGACATTCATATGAAACATTAGTGACCTGGCAATATCCAGAAGATGCCTATTTTTACGTTCAGCAATCCCATTCTGTTGAGGGGTATAGGCACAACTAGTATGATGGATTATACCATTAGCAAAAAAAAAATCAGACACAGAATTTTGAACATATTCAAGAGCATTATCTGTACATAACACTTTAATTGGAACTCAAAACTGAGTAAGAATCTCCTTATGAAACCTTTTGAAAATAGAAAGAAACTCAGAACGATCTTTTATTAAATAAAGCCAGGTCATCCTGGAAAAATCATCCACAAAGGTTACAAAATAAGGGAAACCTAACCTATTGGGTACACGACAAGGGCCCCAAATATCAGAATACACTAAAGAAAATGGAATAGAATTATTAGGACTAGAACTAGAAGGGAAAGACGAACGATGATGTTTTTCGAACTCACAAGCCTCACATTGTAAGGAAGTTAGAGACTTGCAACTAGGAATAAGAACCTTCATCTTAGACAAAGACAAATGACCAAGCCGTTGATGCCATTGAAGAGGAGTAGTAGTAATAGTAGTAGTTGCAGCAATAGATAAATGTTCAGTGGGCTCCAAGTAGTATAGATCAGCATGCTCACGTCTGCCACCAATCATCTCCTTGGTCTTGAGATCCTGAAAAGTACAATAGGAGGGATAAAAGGTAGCGACACAATTGAGAGATTTAGTTAGTTAACTAATAGACAAAAGATTAAGAGGAAAATTAGGTACATGTAGGATAGAGGGTAAGGACATAGACTGGTTAAGAGAAACATTACCATACTAAGAGGCATTAGTAGAGGACCCATCAGCAAGGTAAATAGTAATAGGTTTATTTGTGTTATGAAGGAATGAAAAGACAAAGAACTGACCCATCATGTGACAGGTAGCACCCGAATCAATGATTCAACGGTAAGGGGATGTATAGGAAAGAAGGGCAGTTGTACTTGTACGAGCCAAAGTAGCAGTAGAAGAGAGTCCAGTGTTCTCAAGGTTTTGAACCCTTCAAAGAAGGGCTTCATACTGATCAGAAGATGGAGCAAGTGTAGATGGTGGAACCAGTGTAGTCGGGGATGCATCATCAATGGTTACAGTATTCACCAAATTATCTGCCCATTCAAGGCGCCCAAATTTATCCCAACAAGTATCAGCAGTGTGGTTGGATTTATTGCAATGAGTACAAAAGCGGATAGATTTATCAATTTGAGAACGGCCAAAACCACGACCACGGCCACGACCTCGGTTGGAGCCACGACCCCTAGAGGGGGTACCCCGACCACAGCCAGCAAACAAAGCAGTTGTATCTTTTTGGGAAGTGTCAGTCTGAGGAACCAAACGTTGGAGACGAAAGAACATCTTGCTTAGGGTATGTATGGAAGCACCGGCAAGCAGCTGATTCTTCACAGCTTGATACTCAGAAGAAAGGCCAGCCAGAAATTTGGCCACATAAAACTTAGACTGTTGAGTTTTCAGTTTGTTAATATCAGTAGAAAGCGACTGCACAACCTGGATCTCTTTAATGAGGCCTTTGAAGCCTCCATAGTAATCAGTCAGAGATTTGTCACCAATGGAATAAGTAAACATCCTCTCATAGAGGTCATAAATCCTAGAAACATTCTTATCTTGACCATAGGTCTCCTTTAAATCAGCCCAGATGGCTTTGGCGGTATCATGAAACATTACAGTAGGTAAGATAAAAGACTCTATACTATTCCATAACCAAGTTTGAACCATGGAATTATCACGAGGCCATGTATTATATGTTTTCACAGATGCTGGATCCTTAGAATCATGGTCAGGTGCATCATCAAGCAACAAGGATAGTTTTTCTTTAGAGAGAATGTAGGCTAATAGCTTGAGCCCATAAAAGGTTGTTTGACACCCCTTTTAATTTTACAGAGATGATCTAAACTTCTGAAGGCTTATAATCAGTCATCACAACCAAGAAATGCAAATTAATTGTTCTACTTTCACCCGGTTCAGCCAACCGGTTGGCCAAGAAAATAAGGCCCAAAAAGAAACAAAGGAAGATGGAGGTAGTGGGGTTACACAATATATATCTATCTTTGTAAAAAAAAATCTCGGTTCAGCCAACCCAGTGGCCAAAGGAATGATGGCTCAAGAGGGGTGGTGGTAGGATGATAGATAAAGAATTTTAATGAATGCTTACCACATAGATAATAAGAAGATGATCAAGATGTTATCAATCACACATGAACAGCATAGTAGTAGGTACAGTAGATCTTGATCATCTAAAACACCAAGTAAAATCAGTACATAGTTAGAGCAAAAATATCAAAGGCTTATCAAATCAAGTGTAGATAGCCAAGATCTAATGCTCTGATACCATGTAACAAAACCACATAACCTCAAACACAAAATCAGAAAAACAAAGAATGAAGAAGATGAAGAAGAAATTAGAAGAAGAAGAAGAAGAAGAAGAAGTGGAGAACAGATCACAAAAATAGCAAGGTGTTGTAGTTGAGATCAATACTTCTCCTTCTTAGACACCAATCTTATTTATAAGTAAAAAGTATCCAATTACATAGAGAAAGTCTCCATAAATAAGAGGAGACATAAAAAGAAACAAATAACAATTGAAATAAGGAAGGAAAAATAGGAGCACCAGCCAGTGTTGTTGGCTCTAATTAGAACCAGCAACATTGGTTGGTTCTTGATTTGGTTGGCTGAGCCCATGTGGGCCATATTTAACACAAACCATGCCACAACACTCCAAAGTAAACAATGCAAACCACTACACACGGATATACATGGCTCAACACCCACAATGTGTGACTACCTAATCCATGGAATAATATGCCATTTGGGCTCCGTATATATAAATATGATTGTTTTAATTGCACCTATAGCAATGAGTACCCAGACCCAATTTACCCAACATATAAGCAAGAGGGAATCAATGTCCAACACCCACTGAATACAATCACAACACCAATATTCACGGGCCTATGACAATTCCCTTATAGTTCTACCATAGCCTAGTTAAGTATATTCAATCTCTACCTAAACTAGCAATAACTGAAGATAGAAAATAACAAAGTAAAGCTCATACAAGGTTGGAAGGCTTACAACCCTTGTGAGTAAGTTTCTCATTCTCTAGGAAAGCTCTGGAACAACTCTAAGAAGCATGGCAAACCATTGGTATCCATTGGAAACTTCAATAACTCAACACAGTGAGAAACTTAAATCTTCAAGTAGAAGCAGTTAAAATGAAGCACCCTTGTTTTCTTTCTCTCTCCTTCTACACAACTAAGCTCACAGACCTTCAATTAATGGTCAACAAAGCTCACACAACATTTCACTAATACCCAACATAACTTCAAAGCCTTCAAAAGCTTCAACAACTTTCAACAAGTTGTTCTTCTTTCCCTTTTTTCTTCAACACATCTTCAAGCTCTTCAATAAATATCAATGGAGCATCAATGCATTATAATGGAGCCTCTATAGTCCCACTGATGGTTGATGAAGAGATTTAGAACATTAAAATCACACCAATAACAAGGAGAGCTTCTTCTTTAAAACCAACAACCTCTATTCACCTTTTCCCCATCATTTATTTTTAAGGTCAGCCTTTGAAATTATTCAAAAAGGAATCTTTTCAATGTGATCCATGCACCCGCGAACTACTGAAGCCACTCAGCCACTAGCATGTCAAACTTGTTGTTTGATTGATCCTTGGCCTTTAGATATAACCAAAAAGGCAAGATTCTCAAACAACCATCCGATCATCACGTCAGGCGCGATCGGGTTCTCTTTTGGTTGTTGGATCCAAGCCTGTAGTGCAACTACACCATACGCACATTACACTGGATCAATCATCTACTTCAGAGTGCATTATATTAAGTTGCAGTCATCCAAAATGTGGCTTGCGGGAAGCTTCGTCTGCCGAGGCATACCTTAGCACACCATTTTGCAAATCATCAGATCTGCATCTGAGTGACATGGCTCAACAGAAGCCACCCAATTGGCTTCATACAAACATACGGTAATTGTAATCCCATCTTTAAGCTTTGGATAATTACAAATAAGCCCTTAAAATATATTTGATTTATGGTGAAACCCCCATAATCTCATAATCGATAGAAACTTTCATTTTTGGACATTTTTTGTTTGTTCCAACGGAAATGGCAATATCTCCCTCTTGTTGTATTGGAATTGAGTGATTCTAATTCTGTTGTGAAGCAAACTCAAAGATCTACATCTTTCCAGTATGTTACTTTTCATGAAACTGCTTCACGACCCACCAAAATCAGCCTCAAAGACAAAACTTCAAAAAGAATCTTGGAATTCGGATCTGAGATTTTTCGTGCATGATTAATGAGACTTCCACACACTACCTATCACCTTGGTTCAGCTTAGAACACTGTTGAATTCATGTAGAGCTTGATCGAATATTGAAGCTCCCCTGCCCAGTTAGCTCAAACCCAAACCTAGTTAACTCACTAGTAATCCGTTGCTCAGACTGTTGAACACATCCACCTATTGCACTTGCATTGGCACACTCTCTCCTTCTTTCTCTATCTTTATGTCGAACTACACTACCGCATCAGTAAACATGCCAACAATGACAACAAATGGCCAACATACGCATACGTAGTACATACAGTCACAAGTACAGAGGAGTGTTGGAGGTTTAGTCTCACATTTGCTACCAAATAGTCATTAGCCTCTAATCCCCCTTTTACACCTGGGAGTCCCTCCAACTCTCAGTTCAAACTTTTGGGATAGAGACTTTACATAATAGCTGGGAATATCTTCTAACATAACAAGTAGTTTCTTTACCTCGTTAGTTACCTCAGAATTGATGCTTTCCATTCTCATTGATGTGAGGAACACTATTGTGATGCACACTTAAAGGGTCTCTTAAAGCTCCTTATCAGCATGATTTTCATATATAGTTACTAATTTCTTAAAGTGTCGTCCAACCATGAAAATGCTCAGCGACTACGTTTCCAAAGTAGGCAATTTTCCGACATATCATGAACAAAATATTGATAACTTGAACTTTGAAGTGGTTAATGATGATAATTACTAGTAAGAACTTTCACCAAATTGAGAGCTAACCAATTCCTTTTCTGAATCTTCCCAAATTAAATAAGTTTGATAGTGGAGAAGGTTTCAACGGCGTAGATACCAAGCTTTTGCATTTGCCTCGATCAAGGGATTTTTTCAATGATAGCCAATATATTATTGTAATCAATCACGGGTCCATCTATGACATCAGTTAGTGTCAATGGCCCATTGACACTGATTCCTTTTCATGTCTCATTGGGATATAGTGGAAATCTAGAAAAAAAAAAAGAGGTATTATTGGTATTTAAGACGAGAGGGGTGAGGGGGTTTTGTTTGATCTGATAGACACTGGTTGCCAGTGTCGACAATTCCAGATCGGTGTCCATAAGAATATGATCAGGGTATTCATATTCAAAAAGGAAGATTTGGGTTTAGTTTGATCTTATTGACGACATTGTTAGCCAACTTACAAATACATAAACCTTAACATTTCATAGATTCTTTTTTAAAGATCCCTCAGTTTTACAAGATATATGCCATCTATCAAACTCCAAACATGTTTACAAAGAGCTAATTTTTTCCCAAGAAACTCTAATAATACTATCACATTCCTATACAATACCAATTCAGACAAAGAAGATTTTATTCTCCAATAAGTGAATCCGAACTTGAAAAATAAAAAGTAGAATTTAAGAAAAATTAGGAGAAGATTCCTAAATGAGGTTTCTAATTGGATTGCGTAGAGAACTTTGGTGTTTTGCGTCACATGATAGTGACATCTTGATCCAGTGCATCAAGCAAAACATATTACGTCACGTTGACGAAGGTTGGGTGGCCCAGATCTCTCCCGCTCTTCTTTGAACCATGTCAGACGTAATCGAGCCAATCCAATAGCCTAGGATCGACCCTTGTCTTAAGGACAGATCGGACAGCCTCTATTCTCTGCTCCTGACCAAACCAACCGTAAATCGAAACTTGGTTTATCGGTTTAATAGTCTCAGCAAGGCACGGCTATTGTGTAGCGCACGTGCACATATACCTCATTTGAGATTCCATTTGGAATTTTCTAGTTTGATATCATGGTTTTGAGCATAACTTCTTCATTTTTATGGGATCTAGTCCGTTTAAATTGTTATCTTCGTCAATTTTCAAAGGCCATCTTACTACAACAAGAGAGAAAATTTTTGTTAATAGTAGCTGTGGGTTTTTGAAAAAAAGAAGAAGAAGGGTTTAGGGTCTTTCCTTGAAAGGTTTGAATCATCTCCACCTACATTTCTTGATTATTAATGGTGATTTGAAGCTTTGGAAAGGTAAAGTGAGCTCCCATTGCCACATTTGAGTAAATCATTAATGCATGCTTGAAAATGCATATTCTCCATTATTGAAGAGCTTGAGAAGATTATAGTGAGCACTTCTAAACACAATTGTTGTTGTGATTGCACCGAAAAGGTAATCACGTACACAAGTCTATTTACTTTGTAACCTATAACCTGAAGTTAAATGCTATAAGGGAAAGGTTTGTAAATTTATTGGCAATACATATTGTAACCTATCAAGTTTGGGGCTTCATAGGTTTGAGGGTTGAAGCCCTAATCTGGTTAAGAGCTTAGACTAAAGCAAGTGTTGTAGCAATAAAGTTATTGGAGCAACCCAAAAAACTTGAGTAGTATATTGGTATTATACAAAACCCTGGTTAGGGTATTTCTCCGTAGATTAGCCTTTACACATCGTATTGGTGAACCATGTTATATCTACGTATTCTGTAATTGATTCTGGATGTATATGGAGTGCTTTGTATACAAGATGGGAGTACATACTAGGTAGGCCCTGCCATAGGATTGTGTTTCCTGTGGTTGAGTAGCAAGGTGTGTTACACGACTATGTATCTGTGTGTAATTATTTTTAAGAAACTAGGTGAGTCAGCTCAAGCCAGCTCTACATTTAATAGCAAAAGAAAGTATCACAATTAGCGTCAGGAAATTTGGGATTTAAGGCCATTGACCCCCCCCCCCCCCCAAAAAAAAAAAAAAGAAAAAATCTTAGTGTCAACCTACGAATCACTAGAAGTATAAGAGTTGAGTTCCTAGGGAGGAAGACTAACAGCTTTGGGTACAGACAGAACTAAGAGGCAGTTGAGATGGCATCTAGTGAAGACCAACACATGCATAAAAGAACTCTTATATTTGATGGATAAAATTACAGTGTTTGGAGAGTCATAACGGAGGCATATCTGAAGGCTCAAGGGTATGGATGTTATCTATGAAGAATGCCTACACCCCTCCTACTACATATATTACAGATGCTATAAAGATAAAGAAATCTGAGAGTGATGTAAGGGCAGCTATTTCACTGCTGGGATCTCTTGTGAGCAATGGACTAACAAGGGTAATTAGTTGTCCCACCTCTAAAGAAATTTGGGATAAATTGAAGAGTGTTCATGAAGGTGATTGTAAGATAAAGGAAACCAAGCTTCAACACTTGATACTACAATCTGAGAGCCTCAAAATGTCAGAAGGTGAAATTATCGAATTTTACCTCAATAAGGTGAAGGATGTCACTAATACAATTAGGGCTTTAGGTGAAGAAATTAAAGAGATAGTGGTTGTAAAGAAAGTTCACAGATAATTCCAAAGTTGTATAATGCCAAGGTGTCAGCCATTGAAGAAGCCGATGACTTGAATACCTTAACCATTGATGAGTTCCATGGAACTCTAACAATATATGAGGATTATCGATCCAAAGCCCACATAGAAGGAAATAACCTTTCAAGCTATAAAAAAAATTAAAGATAAAGGAATACTAGCAAAAAAAAAAATTGAAGGCAAAGGGGACTAGCGAGTCTCATGACTCTAAAGATGAGCTAATATCCTATTTGGCTAGATAGTTCAAGAAAGGAAGAAAATTCAAAGGAAAATTTCCATTGAAATGCTTTAATTGTGGAAGAAGGGTAAGGTTTATGATTCTGATGATGAAGATCTCACAGAAAGCCAAGACAAGAAAGCAAAGAAAAAATTTGTGCCAAAGAAGATAAATTTTTTAAGAAGAGAAGTTTGCTTACAAAGAAGAATGACAATTATTGAGATGAGTCCTCGAATGAAGACAAGTCAGATGAGATGATACTGAAACTCTATTTATGGTTCTTTGCAATGAGTCTCAAGAGGAAGATGAAAGTTCGTAGAATGAAGATGAAATTGAGGGAGAGTCCAATCTTGAGGCCAAATTATATTCATCCCTTAAATAACTCAGTGAAAGTCTTCAAAATTCCCCCTTTCCCCGATGCGAACTTAGAAAGAAAGAAATAGGGGAGTCAGCTAACTAATATAAGTGAGCCAATGGGGCGCCTTTCTTCTCTCTTATTTAGAGTCTTTCTAGCGGGTCCTAGTTCCTTCCTCTCTTCCACAAGAGGGAAGATCTTTCCACTACAGGCTCAGCCTTTGATTTGAGTCTTCATATGAGAGAAAGAAGCATTGGATAGAGTCTTTATTGTAAGACCCGTATCAAATTAACTCGGTCATACCACCTTGAACCAGGTTTACCCATCATGGTTGAGCAAAATGGACCAAGGGCATGAAGGAGATCGTGATCCCAGGTATTAAATCAACCCAAATACACTTAAATTAAGGGGAGGGTCGCATACCCAGCAAGGGAGGGTCGGACCCCCCAAGATAGAAGGTCAGACCCCCAGTTTTAAAGAGGGGGTCGGACACTATAGGGGCCGACCCGGACCGCCACCACCGACAGCGAAGAGGGGGCCCCCCAAAACACAGCCCCAACCGGGGGGTCGGACCAGACCCTAGGGTCGACGGGATCATCGACCCCTCGCCATCGCCGAAAATAGAAATTAGGAATGTTTCCTAATTTCGATTGAACTCTTCCTAAATCTCAATGGGACTTATTTTAGGAGTTTATACTCTATAAATAGGACATCCCTAAGCCTCTTTCACTCCTTTTACAACCCTAAATTGAATTGAGATAAAGAGAAGAGAAGGAAGAGAAGAAGAAGAGAAACAAGTAAAAAAAAGAAAGCAAAAAGGAGAAGAGTTGCAGAGAAGGAGTATTCTTCTCAGGTATGGATACTAATTCCATGAATTGCTAAAGACCTTAGGATAGATAATGTTGAAAATATGATCTCGGAGAAACCCAAACCATCAACCTATGGTTAGGTTTACATAGAAAACCATGGGGGAAAATCATGAAAGCCATATAGGTGGTAGAACCATGGTTTTAGACCATAGAACATGTGTATAATGAATTATAGGAACAAGCCATAGGACCCCAAACACGAAGAATGGATTTAAGGAAGGGAAAATGGTCCAAAACCCCAGGGGTCGCATGGGGGTCGATGGCCATCCGACCCTAGTATTCCCGACCATAGCCCCCGGTGGAAGAAAAACCCGGAAGAAGGGAGGTTCGACAGACCGGTCGATCATTACTCCGACCCGACCTCCGACCCCCAGTTAACAGTATGGTTTTTAAATTCGGAATAAATTCTAATTAAGTTCTATCAACTTTGCTAGGTCTTCTAGCAATATAATAACAATATAAAGGTGATTCTAAAGCTTGGAAGAGGATCTATTAACAAGCTAAGGTGAGGGAACAAGACCTAAACTAACTGGTTAATAATAATCTGTTTTATTTCTTGAGTCCAATGCCATATTGATTCTATACGTGTATGCATGTATGTGCATTCAACATGTCATCCAATATTTCTATTATTTGTTCATGCATATTTATTTTATTGTTTATAACATGATGATGATGATGATGATAGGAATAGGCATGTGAATGTTTGTGTTTGGCCGATGTGTATATGGTGCGGGTAGGGATGGTATCAATCGGTAAACGTTAGCCGTTTTCATTGGGGTATATTATGCCATAGATTATTCAAGTCATGTCCATTAGCGTCGTCGTATCGCCATTACCTTAGCGAGAACTATTATGTCGTAGAGTATCGGGGGAGGTGGTCTCGGTCCTTGTAGTCTCGACTCTACCGGGGGCCTTAGCTCTATCCGTATGGATGTTCGAGGGATGCTTGGGGTGAGGCCTTGGATATCTTGTTTGGCATTAGGATTGGTTAGTTGCGAGCCCGGTTTGCAACCCTAGCCAATAGGGGTTTATTTGTTGGTATGGCACTATCAAGCAGTACAGCCATGACCATTTTTCATGGGGTGTATGATTGTGTGCATGCGGGTGCTGTGGGGAACACGGTCCGTTTTCATTGGGCGTTTCCACACACTCGTGTATAAACACGGCTTGGCCACCTATCCTTTTTATAGCACATTGCAAACTTTAAACCGGACCAAAGATATGATTTAACAGCATGCATATGTATTGTTGCATTGTTTTGTTTGCTCACTGAGCCATGATGTATGCTCACCCCTCGACGTCGAATATTTTTAGTTGATGCTGCAGGTATTACTGTCGAAGATTATATAGATGCTCCAGTGTACGAAAACATTGCGGCGATGGAAGTTGAAGATGTAGTGGATACACATGACTCTTCTTGCGAGTGCAACTCATGTGTATTCGATTAGATTTTTAGTTTTTCTTTATTTGGATTTATTAAGGACATGTATTTGATATTTATTTATGTCTCGGTTGAATACAAAATAATTTGCTATTTAAATATTAATATCATCTTAGATTCTCAGTTCATTTTACTATAATACTTCCGTTATTGTGTATTTACTCGATTATGAATGTGGATGTATGAGGTTTAGATACGGTCGGATACCATCGTTTGAGATCCTAGTTGAACTGTTGGTTTTTTAGCGGTTCATCACACCATTCGAAGTAGTGCAGAATTGGGGTGTGACAACTTGGTATCAGAGCATCTCATACCGTGTCCGCTAAACTAGCATACCCTCATGACGAATTGTGAACTGAGATAGGATAAAAGTAAAAATTGTAATATTAACACACTATAAGCACAAGTGATGTTTGAGACCAAATTTGAAAAGACAATAATGCATCTATTAAAGGAAGAAATAATTTTACATACAATGAGAGGGAAAAAAACGTACATACATAGCTAAAGCAGAGTACAGTCCACAACCCGGACAGGTTACTCGTAGTACAATGAAAGGAAATAAGAACAATCATGAAACTGGAGGTGAAGGAGGGGGCGGTGCCTCACGATCTCTGTCATAATCCTCAACGTAGACTCTAGTCAACCAGGCTATCTGAGTCTGGGTCGTCTGAAGACTAGTTGTAAGATCCGCCACCCGCTGATCAGTCCGGTGATGAGCCTCCATAAGCTCTCCCATCCTCATGGCTGATGTCCACTGGGAGTCTAGTAGCTCATCCACTCTCACCCGCTGAGCATCTAGTAACTCTCCCATCCTCATGTCTGATGTACGTTGGGCGTCTATGAGCTCATCCACTCTGCACGCGGGTCCAGTAACTCCTCCATCCTCGGATCAGATCTGCGCCGAGCCTCTGATCTCATGCAACATCTCCATCATATCAGAAGGTGGGTGTGAAGGACCAGCCGCATGAAAAGGACTAGCCTCATGAGAAGGACCCGCCGCATATGAAGTACCAGCTCCAGCCGCATGCGTAGGTGAAGGC
The DNA here is from genome assembly GCA_028583415.1 of Protea cynaroides. Lineage (NCBI taxonomy): Eukaryota > Viridiplantae > Streptophyta > Magnoliopsida > Proteales > Proteaceae > Protea > Protea cynaroides. Next base: position 72,417,195 of record CM053272.1, on the reverse strand, counting down.
AATGGTATCGAGTCTACATCCATGTACATGCAATCATCATCATCAGCAGGCTCCGCATGAACTCCAGCAGCGGCGGCGGAAGGCCCCTCGGCATCAGCCATCTCTGCCCGAGTGTGAGGGCGCACCATCGCGTTCCTCTCCTCATTACTAACCTAGGCATCCCGCATGCCCATCTTGTAAATAGCCTCCCAATCTAGAGGCGATGAGAAGGACTTCTCCTGAATCTTCTCATCCAATAAATCAACCCCCAGGCGGGTAAGCAGAACAGTGATCATACGTCCGTAGGGAAGGTTACCCGGTGTGACCGGAAAGCGTAGCGATGATCATGATACGCATGATGATGTAACGGAAGGCGCGACGGGCTGTATGCAGGTGCAAATCCTGTATGGCCGAAGATCTTGGGTCATTTGGGAAACCCTCTCATAATGGCCACTCTGCGGGATCGGGTTATCTTTGAATAATCTTGCAATATACCCGTGGAGCTGGATGCATATAGCATGCCCTCATCTGCCAACGATCAGGTCGTAAGAGCCGATTATCGATCTCAGCCCTCATCTATAGAGAGAAGAACTGGGGCTCTCCAGGAGCACAGAAAACCATGGGTCCATCATAGGAGATGCCCAGTAGGTCGGCCAGCTGTCGATAATCGAATAAAATGTTCACCTCTTTGACATAGCTTGTGATGCGCAGCTCATGACCCCTCTCAACATCATTGTAATCCCCCACCACCTGGAGGTTACAATAGAACTGGCGTACCAAATCCGGACAGGTGCATGCGTCGTAAATGATGACTGGGAGCCATCCCATATCACCAAATACCTCTCCACATTGAACAGGGCTAACTCAGCCAAGTTCACCTTACGACCACCCTCTACTTTCTTGCGAGCGTAGTGGGCATACTGTGCCTCAGCTTCATTAAAGCAGAAACGAAGAGGATCACAAACTCTAGGTACCTTGGTACGAGCCATGATATCTGTAAATAAGGAAGAAAAACAGATAGTATATTAGTAGGGAGTAAAAACCAAAAATTGGGACATTATAACGACGTAAATTTGCCAAAGGCCTCACTTGTCACCCACACCCGTGGGCAGGAGGACTTACGTAGGTTCTAACATATCCTACCACACTCACACAGTAGGAAATTCTAACTAATGGGATCCAATTTGAAGAAATTGCGAGAAATCAAAAATTTTGACAAATTAGGGCAAAAAGAGCAAAAATTCAAGTTTCTCGATAACCAACCGATGAAACTCAAAAAATTTTGAGGGCTTTCATTCCTCGAGACACCAATAACAAAAGCCCCCAATAAAAATCGAATTTTTACGGTTGGAAAAAGTTTAATTTGAAAAATACAAGTTAAACGGGCGAAAACCTAGAAATGGAAACCTAAAAACAGGTAAAAATGAGGAAACCTACCTGTAGGAACGATGTGGACGTCAAAACACGGACCCAAATTGACCAATATAGCGGAGTGGCACTGTAGCAACTCAGAGGTGGGAGACGAGTCGAAATGGGGAAGAAATAATGGGAAATGAACCCAGAATCGGACCTTAAAAATCTGATTTTTGGTCTGGGGGTCGGACAATTCGACCAGGACCATCGACCCCCATATCAACCCCCGTATCGACCCCCAGCTCTCAAGAATCTGACAGAAAACCAGGGGTCGCACCTGGGGGTCGGACATCCATCGACCCCCATATCGACCCCCAGCTTTTGGGAACTTGACAAGAAAACCGGGGTCGCACACGGGGCCGAACACCCATCGACCCCCGCGTCGGACCCGGCTCTTGGGAAGGCAGGTTATTCTGGGTCGGACCTGAGGGTCGAACATACCATCGACCCTGCATAGAAAAATAGTGTTTTTTGTAGAATGAGCTAAAAATTTTGAAATTTTATATCGGTTAGCGTGCCTACATGAAGTATAAATGATTGTCTCACGTATTTTGATGATTTTCAGGCACCCCCATTCTCAGGAGAAAATATGTTTGGGCGTAGAGTAACCAGGCGGAGCCAAAATGCAGTTCCACCACCACCACCACCTGTGGAGGAAACTAGTCAAGAAAATATGTATGCACAGGGAAATCCGCAGGTTGCACCAACCCTAAAAATCCGGTGGTGCCACCTCCCCACAAACTTTCCACCTCCACCACCGGTGCTAGCAGTAGTTATGAACCTAGCACAACAATCGCAACAAATGCAACACGCACATGCTCAAATGCAAGTGGCAATGGGGATTATGTTCCAAGGCCACACATGCTACACACCCATGACCTTTGGACAAGCAAGACAAAGCCGGTGGGTAACCACCCGACACCTCAAACACCTCAACCACCAGCTGCAGATTCCCCGTACGCAGGTCCGAAGCGGCTCAGGGTTAATTATCGATTATCCACAACCTATGTTTGGGGCATACCCCCAAAATCAGATGGATCACTCTCGACTGGTTGGAGAGATTCTTGAAGATGAAGCCAAAGGAGTTTAACGGAAAACCGTCGATCCTTTATGGCCAGCACATTGGATAGACGAGATGGAGAGAAATTTTCTTATGATGACTATTACGGAAGAAGAAAATGTATTATGTGCCACCTTCATGCTAAAAGGCGATGCACATCATTGGTGGAAATCTACCAGGGCCTATCTATTGACCAAGCACGCCCTATTGACTTGGGCTATTTATAAAGAAGCTTTCTTTGAGAAGTATTTTCCCGAAGCTTCGGAGATTCTATGGAGAAGGAGTTCCGAGTTTATATCGGGGACGAGATGTCCGTGGATGCATATCAACAAAGCGTTATGAGGAGCTGTTTTTCTTTGCACCACTTAGTATGCAGAAGAAGAAGACACTAAGACCCGTAGGTTTGTCACGGGACTTAGAGGAAGCACCAAGAGAATGTTACGGGTTTGGAAAAGAAGATATACAATGAAGCTGTCCAAATTGCTCGAGTTATAGAATCGAGCCGGAAGAAAGTTATTATTTTACTGCGAGCGGATGCATAAAAAGACCAGCTGAAAATGCTTATAACGGAGGTAACAACAAGACCTTTAAACCCTTTAGTGCTTAAGGCTTCTTCCTGCATCCAAGACTACCCAGTAACTCAGCAACCCGAACCAAAGCCAAATTCTGAAGGTCCAAGATGTTATAACTGTAGCCAAACGGGACATATGGCAAGGGAGTGTCCTAAGCCCAAGAAGCACTTACATCAAGGACGAGTATATGCTATTACATCTGAGGATACTGCCGCATCACCTGATGTGGTCACAGGTATGACCAAAACCTTCAAAGTTATATTACAATGTATGAGCATGTAGACTTAGTAAAATAAATCACAGGTATCGTATCTATAAATGGCATATCCGCCAGAGTACTCTTTTGACCTGGGAGCTACTCATTCCTTTTATATCTGTGTCATTTGGGAAGAAGCTGAACCTACCCATCAAAACACTGGACTACAAACTACTTGTATGGTCACCGATGGGGTTAAAAGTGGAGTTAGAGAAAGGTTATGGGCCATGTCCAGTTCTCATTGGCGAGAAAACCTTAGATGCAACCTTGATCCAACTTGGGATGGCAGACTTTGACGTCATCATGGGAATGGACTGGTTAGCTCGGCATTCTGCGAACCTACTATGCGCCGAAAAGAAATTAACATTTAAAGACAAAGAAGGAGCAGAATTCAGTTTTGTGGGAACCAAACTTCCACGTAAACGCAAGCTCATACTCTGAGCACTGAAGGCTAGGAAGTGCCTTGAGAAGGGGGCAGTCGGGTATCTAGTATCAGTGGTCAACCTCACCAAGGAAGCACCACAGATGGAAGATATTGATGTCGTGTGGGATTACCCCGACGTGTTTCCTGAGGAACTACCAGGATTACCACCCGATCGAGCCACAGAGTTTGTGATAGATCTTATACCTGGAGCCGCACCAGTATCAAAAGCACCTTATAGAATGGCTCCTACTGAACTAAAGGAATTGAAAGTGCAACTACAGGAACTGCTAGACAAGGGTTATATTCGACCCAGTATATCACCATGGGGAGCACCAGTATTGTTTGTAAAGAAGAAGGATGGTAGCGTTCGATTATGTATCGACTATCGGGAGCTGAATAAACTGACAATCAAGAATCGGTATCCACTACCTCGGATCGATGACTTGTTCGATCAGTTACAAGGAGCAAAAGTATTTTCTAAGATCGATCTTCAGTCAGGCTACCATCAGTTGAAGATTAAAGATGGTTATATTCCTAAGACAGCTTTTAGGACCAGATATGGACATTATGAATTCTTGGTCATGTCTTTTGGATTAACAAACGCACCAGCAACTTTCATGGAACTTATGAACTGGGTTTTCCACGATATGTTGGATAAGTCGATTATTGTATTTATTGATGATATATTGGTATATTCCAAGGACAAAGAAACCCATATTAAGAACCTAAATGTCACCCTACAGCGTTTAAGGAAAGAGAAGCTATATGCCAAATTTACCAAATGTGAGTTTTGGCTAAGTGAAGTCGCCTTCCTAGGCCATGTAGTATCCACTGAAGGAATCAAAGTTGACCCCAACAAGGTCGAGGCTATTGTAAAATGGGAAGCACCAAAGAGCGTTGCCGAAATTAGAACCTTTCTGGGTCTCACTGGTTATTATCGGAGATTTGTGGAAGACTATTCCTGGATTGCCGTACCTCTCACCAGTTTAACTAAGAAAGGTGAAAAGTTTGTGTGGACGGATAAATGTGAGAAGAGATTCCAGACATTGAAGACCATATTGATATCCGCTCCGATTTTGACTATTCCCGTTCCCGGACAGCCATTTACCTTGTACACGGATGCGTCAGGATTGGGATTAGGATGTGTGCTTATGCAAGGAGAACAAGTAATTGCTTATGTCTCGAGATAGTTGAAGACACATGAGAAAAATTATCCCACTCATGATTTAGAGTTAGCAGCAGTAGTACATGCTGTCAAGATATGGAGACATTACCTATAAGGAGAGAAGTTCCAGACTAAATCGGACCATAAGAGTCTTATTTATTTGTTTAATCAAAAGGAGTTGAATATGAGACAAAGAAGATGGCTGGAACTACTGAAAGACTATGACTGTGATATCCAGTATCATCCGAGAAAAGCTAATGTAGTAGCAGATGCGTTAAGTAGAAAAGCAATGATAAAATCTCAAGGGAGGTTAGCACAAGCGCGGCAATGTGTACTACCAGAATGGTATTCAATCACGACAATGAGCAGTATGTGATAGATACAACGGATGGATCAGCCAACCAAGGGTTTATTCATCAATTTTCAAACATGTTCGCTGCATTGAAGATTATACCGGATATAATTGATGAAGTGAAGACAGCTATCAAGGCAGATCCTTACCCGAGAAACGGTACAAGAAGACATCAAAAAGGTAGGACTAACCCCGAGTTCACCTTGGATGACGGAGGAGAAGTCTTGAAGTACAAAGGAAGGATATGTGTACCCGAAATAGAAAGTAGTGGACATTAGACACCGACTGATGAAAGAAGACCATACCACCATTTATTCGATACATCCTGGAAGTACAAAAATGTATCATGACTTAAAGAAACTATATTGGTGGAGAGGAATGAAAGCAGATGTATCCAAGTTCGTGTCTCAATGCCTAAATTGTCAGAAAGTAAAGGTTGAGCGACAAAGACCCGCGGGGATTGTTACAACCATTATCGGAACCAGCATGGAAATGGGACTGCATCACTATGGACTTCGTCACGGGATTACCATTGACTCCTCGAGTAGTTGGCCGAGTTTGGGTGATTGTGGACCGTCCGACTAAGACAGCTCGCTTCATACCTATACGACCTCGGTATACCTTTGGAAAGGTTAGCAAGGCTGTATGTGGATAATATTGTTCGGTTACACGGTGTACCGGGAGCATTGTGTCGATAGAGATCCACGATTTACTTCCAAGTTTTGGGAAGGATTGCAAAGGCTATGGGTACAACATTGAAGTTTAGTCTTGCATTCCACCCACGAGACGGATGGACGGTCGGAGCGTACAATTCAGATTCTAGAAGATATGCTACGAGCATGTGTAATTGATTTCAAAGGATCATGGGATGAAAAGTTACCATTGATCGAGTTCGCTTATAATAATAGCTATCGGGCTACTATACGGATGTCACCTTATGAAGCACTTGTATGGCGGGAAAGTGTCGAACTCCCTTATTTTGGAATGAAGTTGGAGAACGTAGTATTGTTGGGCCGGAATTTGTTGAAGAGACTTGTCGAGTGGTCGACATTATCAAGGGAAAGAGTTAGAACAGCTCGGAACCGTCGAAGCAATATGCGGATACTCGACGAAGAGATCTGGAGTTCGTCGTAGGGTGATAAAGTATTTTTGAAGGTATCGCCTATGCGAGGATTGAAGAGGTTCGGACAGAAAGGGAAACTAAGTCCAAGATATGTCGGGCCATATGAGATTTTAGCTAAGCGTGGAAAAGTGGCTTATCGGGTTAGCATTACCACCATCTATGTCAAGTGTGCATGACGTATTTCACATTTTCTTATTGAAGAAGTATGTCAAGGATCCCAACGCATGTTTGACAAATAGATCTACGGATTTGACTAATGAATTGACATTTGAAGTAACACCAACGAAAATCACTAGCCGAAAGGTTCAACGCCTCATAAAGAGAGATATCTATTTTTTTTATTTTAAAAAAGAAAAGAAAGAAAACATGGAAGAAATTACATGGGAATAAGAAAATGCTATGCGAAAGCAATACCCTCACTTATTTGATTCGGAAGGTACGTACAATTTCGAGGGATGAAATTTTTATAAGTTGGGGGGAGTTGTAAGACCCGTGTCAAACTAACCCGGTCTTACCACCTTGAACCAGGTTTACCCATCATGGTTGAGTCAAAATGGACCAAGGGCGTGAAGAAGATCGTGATCCCGGGTATCAAATCGACCCAAATACACTTAAATTAAGGGGAGGGTCGCATACCCAGCAAGGGAGGGGGTCAGACCTCCCATAAGCGGAAGGTCAGACCCTCGGTTTTAAAGGGAGGGGTCGGACACTATAGGAACCAAGGGTCGACGGATCTCGACCCTCCCATCGACCCCGGTTTCCGTGAAAATAGAAATTAGGAATGTTTCCTAATTTTCGGTTGGATTCTTTCCAAATCTCAATGGGACTTATTTTAGGGAGTTCATACTCTATTAATAGGACGTCCCTAAGCCTCTTTCACTCCTTTTACAACCCTAAATTGAATTGAGAGAAAGAGAAGATAAGGAAGAGAAGAAGAGGAAGAGAAAGAAAGGCAAGAAGAGAATTAGCAAAAAGGAGAAGAGTTGCAGAAAAAGTATTCTTTTTCGGGTATGGATACTAATTTCATGAATTTCTAAAGACCTTAGGATAGATAATGTTGAGAGTATGATCTCGGAGAAACCCAAACCATCAATCTATGGTTAGGTTTTCATAGAAAACCATAGGTGGAAAATCATGAAAGCCATATAGGTGGTAGAACCATGGTTCTAGACCATAGAATATGTGTTAATGGATTATAGGAACAAGCCATAGGACCCCAAACACGAAGAATGGATTTAAGAGAAAATCGATCAAATCCCAGGGGTCGTGCACGGGGGTCGATGGCCAATCGACCCTACGGTATTCTCAAGCATCGACCCCCGGCGTTCGGGAAGTCCCAGAAATAGGGGGTCGCATCGGGTCGATCATTACTCGACCCTACCTCCGACCCCCGAGTTAACGAGTGTGGTTTTAAATTCGGAATAAATTCTAATTAAGTTCTATCGACTTTGCTAGGTCTTCTAGCAATATAATAACAATATAAAGGTGATTCTAAAGCTTGGAAGATGATCTATTAACAAGCTAAGGTGAGGGAACAAGACCTAAACTAACTGGTTAATAATAAACTATTTTATTTTTTTGAGTCCAATGCCATATTGATTCTATGCGTGTATGTTTGTATGTGCATTCAACATGTCATCCAATATTTCTATTATTTGTTCATGCATATTTACTTTATTGTTTATAACATGATGATGATGATGATGATAGGAATAGGCATGTGAATGTTTGTGT